>VXBR01005666.1:0-30044 GCA_013400215.1 Cisticola juncidis | reverse complement strand
GGAAGGGAGGAAGGAAGGAAGGAAGGAAGGAAGGAAGGGAGGAAGGAAGGAAGGGAGGAAGGAAGGAAGGGAGGAAGGAAGGAAGGAAGGAAGGAAGGAAGGAAGGGAGGAAGGAAGGAAGGAAGGATCCAAAATAGCTTTTAACCTTTCTGTCATCAGCAGCAGTCAGTATGGATTCAATAAAGCTAAATCATGTTTGATGAACCTGATTGCCTTTTATGAAAAAATCTGCTGGGATGGATGAGAAGGAGAGCAACACATGTTGTCTGCCTCAGTTTCAGCAAGGCTTTTGACACTGTCTCTCACAACATCCTCATAGGCAAACTCAGCAACTGTGGACTGGAGGAGTGCACAGTGAGGTGGTTGTAATCAGTGGCAGGGGGTCTAGTTGGAAGCCCAGTGGTGTCCCACAGGGTTCAGTCCTGGGTGCAGCACTGTTTTATTTACTCCTCAATGATTTAGATGAAGGGTTAGATGCCCCCTCAGCACATTCACTGATGACACAAAGCTGGGATGAGCAGCTGATACCCCAGAGCTGCAATCCCTCAGAAGGGCCGCAATGGGTGGGAAAGTCAGGCAGAGAGAAACCATCTGAAATTCAACACAGGCAAAAGCAGGGTCCTGCACCTGGGGAGGAACAGCCCCCTGCACCAGCACAGGGACTAGCCTGCTGGAAAACAGCTCTGCTGAGAAGAACCTGAAGGTCCTGGTGGACAGCAAGCTACCCCTGAGCCAGTAGAGTGTCCTTGTGGCCAAGGTCAGTGGTGTCCCGGGCTACATTTAGGAAACGGCCAGCAGACTGAGGGAGATGATCCTACCTCTCTGCTCAGCCCTGGTGAGACCACATCAGCAGTGCTGTGTCCAGCTCTGGGCTCCTCAGGACAAGAGAGACATGGAGCTCCTGGAGCAGATCCAGCAGAGAGCAATGAAGATGATTAAAGTACTCTAGCAAGGACCTGTTCAGCCTTAAGAAGAGAGATCTGAGAGGGGCCCTCATCAATGTCTATCAGTATCTGAATGGAAGGTGCCAAGGAGAGGGATCCAGGCTTTTCTCAGTGGTGCTGACCAACAGGACAAGAGACAATGGATAGAACTGATGCACAGGAAGTTCCATCTGAATATGAGAAAGAACTTCTTTACTGTGCAGTGACTGTGCAATGGAACCGATTGTCCAGACCTATGTGGAATCTCTCTCTCTGTGGATATTCAAGAACCCTCTGGACACAATCCTGTGCCCTGTGTTTTAGAATGACCCTGCTTGAACAGGGAGGTTGGACCAGATGAGCCACTGCTGTCCCTTCCAAAATGAGCAATTTTGGGATTCCCCTTCTCCTCTTGTTTCTATTCCATTCACAGTGATCACAAACTACCAGAACATGCATTTTACACAAGCAAATACATTCTGACAGTGTTTCCTGAGAGACACAATTCTTAACAGCCGAGATAACAGAACCCTGAAGAAATTGTCATCAAAAAATCAAAACCTGTGATTCACCACCACTGAGACTAATACAGGTAAAACAGACAGAGAAGAATTTTTAATATATCTCCACTGTTATTCTTCATTAACCAGAGTATAAACAGCCTAGATATGGAAAGAGAAGAACAGTTCCGAAAATAATCATCAGCGTATGAAATTCAAATCCATATATTTATGAGTGAGACTGGTTGTAATGGCAGCAATTTTTTTCTTTTTTTGCAATAATATCAAGGTTTCTATAAATGTTTTCTACTCTTATCAGCTAGACAAAAATGTCTCTACTGGCAACACCTCCTGCTCTAATCCTTAGTTTCATCCTGATTTAATAAAGTAAGAATTTCAGGATGCAAACATGATTGAAAAAGGTCAGAAATTGAAAAGAGACAAATTAATTTTTCCCTTGTTTTGTTTTCTGAAATCTTAATGCTTTTAATATCCAACATTTATTTATGTCAATAAATTCCAAGACATAGCTACAACCTCAGTTTCAGGAAGTCCCTAAAATGTGATTTGTCATATCTTCTCTGATTTTTTTAAGTGTCTGTTGCTGTCTGCCCACTCCCAGACACGTGCAATTTGCTGCAGGTCCCTGTAGTGATTCATTGCAGACTTTATTATGAACTCAGCACCCAGAATTTTTCATCAGTGACCTTGCATTTTTGCCTTCCCAATTCTTTCCATCCCTATCCCTCACCAGCAGATACACAGCACCTTCAGTTTTGTGCTAGCTTTCAGGAAGTACTAGAGGATGTTTTTCTCTCCCTGGCTCACTGCTGTTTGCTTAAAGCCGACGTGACTAGTACCATCTCTACAGGAAGGTAAACATATGTAACGAGTCTTGCAAATGAGTTAGAGTCTTGCATGAAAATTCTTCTTTACAAAGCTTTTCAAAAACCTTTATAAACTTCTCTCTGATATGCATTCATTATTTCTGTGACACCAAAAATAACAGTTGTACAAATAAAAACAAATTGTGGGGAATTAACTGGAAAATCTGACACTTTAGTGCCTAAATATTATGAACTCCCTTGGCATCATATTTTTCATTTATATTTTTATTTCATGAAACCTGAAGGGAGTTTTTTTAGTCTTTTGCATTCATTATTTTAATTTCAACTCTAGGAAGCCTGTGTTTTGCATATTTAAATCTTTGCATTCCTTAAGAATGCCTTTAGCTACTGTTATGTTGCCATAACACAATTTAACTTTGATGACATTATGAAAAAGAGTCTCTGAAATTTAGGAAGCAAAAAGACACACAGTCATTTTAACAGAAGATTGCAACAAAAATAATCCTGTCAAAGGGCTTTTTTACAAAAATTGTATTGCTTCCTATTTATTATATTAATTCACACTGACTTTGAGGTAGCAGAAAGATGAAAGCTCAATGAATCAAAACAAGCCCCACTCCCCCAACAACCCCACCCTCCCCAAAAAAAAAAAAACCAAAAACGATTGCTGGAGTTTACTATGAGTCAGATCAGGTCACTATGGAATCTAGATGATGATTTAATCAGAAACATATACACACAAATTAAAAAACCACAAACAAACAACTTGTTAAGTTCAGCCTAAAAAATGAACTGTGGTACTCACCATTTTTCAGGTGGACATTACTATTTCTTAGATATTTTTCAAACCTCATACTGATTTCTTTAATGAGGGAAATAGAAACAAGCTGAGGACCTACATGAACAAGCAATATTTTTTCCAGTAGATTTAGCACGTTATAAAGCTTTTAAATTACACTATTAGTCTTTACAGAATCTCAGCATGGCCAAGGTTAGAAGAGACTTCTAGAAATCATCTGGTCCAACCCCACTGCTCTTAAAGCCACTTGCCTAGGTCCATGACCAATAACACCCCTCAGGAAAAATTCTCTCCAACTTTATCTTATAGTGGCAGCCAGAAAGCATGGCCTATTGTGACCTGGGTTTGAAACCTCAGGGTAAAGCCATTATCTCAGTAGGATGGATTCCATGGACCATATGCACATGCAATTTTATAGAAGAGATAGTTTTCTTTTACTTGTATAAACATGGTCGAGAAACTGACATGTAGAAAAGTATTATATTCAAAGAAGCTATTTAGTTTGGCCTTACCCTCCCTTTATTGAAGAAACACCAGTTTTGTATTTGTTTCAAGACTCCCAGCTATGGTTGCTCATAGCACAAGCAGTTTGTATGATTACATATTTTGTCAATACAACTTTGTGTCATTCACTGCACTCAGTGGACAAAGAGGCAAAATTAAAGTTAAAAGCACAATCAAAAATCAAATGTGTCTTTGTTGTCAAGTTCTTAATGTTACAAGCCAAATAATGTTCCTTAACAGAGCTTTCATAGATACAATAGATCTGCATAATCTAAGAGGAATTACAGATTAGGGTGCCTGACATTTGAAATTCTAGTCTATCTACTGTCTGTAGTTATTTAGTCTTAAAAAGAGCTTGAACTGAATATTTGTTGACTATGGTCCAGCAGGATGGCATTCAGCATTTTTTGCTTGCTTTGTTGTACTCCACTGAGTTCCCTCTCCCATCAGTAGCAAGAGGATTTACACTCAGAGAACTATCATGTGTCCTAATCATGTTTTCTCACCAGCATGACCTTTTCACACATGGTTAGATCAGGTATGCCGAATTTGAAATGTCTCGACCCACAGTAAATATGCAAACTAAGCACTGTAAGGAAAAGGAAGACTAAGAAAATATATACATGCAGTCACGCAAAGCCAAGAGAAAATTCATATTACATTGTTTTAGAAGCACATTTACCTTCAGAAAAGAAAATTGAAATAATTTCCAAAAATAATACTTAGCATTTAAAATATTGATGAGAACATAAAAAATACCTGTGTGATCTATTCAGATGTTTTGAAGTCTCAGTTTGGGTTTGCACAGACTACTCTACATTGTGGCTTGAATTTAGGATGCCCTTAGGCTGAAGTGCCTGGAGCAGACAAAAAGGCCTGAAAGGCTCCTGAGAGCCAAGCTAGAATACACCTGTAATCCTGTAGGTTTGGGAGCTGCTGTTTTATTCTTTAGTGCTTTTCTAATACACCTAGGAGGCAACAGTGCTCTAATAAAAAAATCTTCTCTTGACCATTGTCTTAAAACTTGTCAGAGTATGCCTGAAAACATTGTTTTGCAGAGACAAGGTGCATGACAAAGTAGAATTATTTGCAAGTACAAGTAAATAGTCAATTGGTAATATTAAATGTTGTGAACAAATTACACAGATGGTTTTGAAAAGTTTTGCCAACTGGATAAATTAAGTCCTGCATTACAACAGAGAATACCAATGATTTATCTCAAAACATAAAACTCCCTGGCTAAAATGTTTTCAACAAGTCTCCCAAACCTACCTAGGGTTATCATTTAATATATGCATGAAAGAGCCTAAGAAAACTATTCCTTTGGTTTCTATGTAATACTGCCACAGACCTTCCTTATGTGTACAGTGCTTTGACATTAACTAGTCATAATGTGTAAATCTTCTTGCTACTGATGTGCAAAATACTACAAGTATTATTTTGCACAGAAAGATTAGCTTCCAATTTCTTATAATCAAGGAATGCTCATCTTTTGAGGTCTGTAACAACAGACACAAGTAAAAGTTAGTCTTTCAACTATTAGTAAAACGCATTATTTGTCTGCATTCCACATCCTAATGTTTTCAGTGTTTATCAATAGATAAGAGCCTAAAGTATTTGAAAAGATGTGCTGCAGGGCATCAGACATCCTCAAAGTTTGAAAGCATTTTTCCTCGGGTTGTTTTGACTTGGTATCATCTTTCTTTCTACAGTTCAGGAGTTTTTTTAAACATTAAAGCCATTGAGAATGAATTGGTTGGTTCACTTTGACTCAGAAGCATGTCTGTCTCATTGTACTTCTCTGTAAAATTTTAGTCATAGACAGATCTTGTGGGGCAGAAATTCTCCTTCCCTTTTCCTTTGTAAATCCCAATATTGTTAATGATGTTCTCTGTGGGAGGCAACTCCTGGTTCAAATGCTGTAATCCAATCAGATTTCACACTTTAAGTGATGAAATTATGTAAGTTACAAAAAAATTAATAATGTAAACTCAAAAAAAAAAAAAAATCTAGTTCTACTATTCTGTGATTGTAATGACTCAGGTTCAATAGTTGTTGCATTTATTTGGCCAAAATAAACCTATAAATCACTAGTGATCTGAAATTTTACAACTGTTGAATTGGAGACATCAATTTAGTATTCTTCTGTTATACTTATCCAAGCCAGTAATTTTAAAAGGAGGAAAAAAAATCATGTTCAGTATGAAATGTTTTTCTAATGGGCTTTGGAAGGTTGCACACCACACAAACAGATTTTAATTGACCTACTGATGAAATAGTCTTCCTCAATTTAAATATTTTAATTTATGAAACATATCAAAGAACTCAGTATTATAGGTGTCCAGGCAAAATTGAAAAGTTGCATTAAAATATATTTGCTTCTCATAACTTTAGCTAAAAATATCTTTCTGAATTTTCTGTTATTCTACTGCATTATAAATGTCTTTGAGGGTTCTCAAACATAAGGTTAAGTTGAATCACTTCAGTTTTACCACTATTACAGGCCACAGATAATTTCTCCTGGAAAATTTAAGTAAAGTACCTATGCTTTTCTGTGTCCTAACTGTTTGTGTTTTGAAAGAGTAATTGCCCTCTAAAACTATCTGATGATAGATAAACAAGGTTCAGAACAATTAGAGTGTTTATTTAATAAGACATGAGTCACCAGACTTTATGCTTTATGAAAAGCAAAGTAATTCAGATGCAAACATGAATTCCAGTGACAGATAAAGCACAGTCATACAGAGGTATGTTTAAAGTTGTATTTAATTTGGCAATTGATGAATTGTTTAGTTAAGAAATATAGACAGGAAAATATTTGATAAAGATATGTATTAAATAGTTATTCAACTTTTCCACCCAAGTGCAGAAAAAATTCTCACCCAGGCTGATTCACAAAAATTTCTCAGAAAATAAAAAGTCCATGTATGGTCTTTGTCTGCATTATAAGCATTAAAAAAAGTAGAACTTGGAATTCTCACGTTCTAATTCAAATTTGTGGGCCCAGTTTATTCAACACTCTAGAGAGCACTTCAGGTTATCTGTGGCATTAAAAAATCAGCAGACTCAGTGAGAATGTTGCTTCCAAACCTGAATGCAATCTCACCTGTGATCAGTCTGGAGATGCAGCAAAACATGGCCAGCATTTAACAAGATTTTCCCAGAGGAAGTGCAAGATTGTTAAGAGTCCGAAGTATTTCATTTAGATTCTGCAAGCATACAAACCTCCCCAACAACAGACACTTTCTATAAAATCTACTTCTGCAGTTAATTGTAAGATCACCAGGCATTTTTAAGGAGGCGTAAGCATTTATTATTGGATATTTCTTTCCACAGTGGGATCCACTACAAAAACATCAACTCCAGCCCTACTGAGGAAGCGATTTTTACCTCTCACACAGCTGAGAGCTGCTATTATAGCCACCCACTGAAAGCACAGGAGACTGCAGAGAATTTTCCTACAGAAATGCCAGAAATTTATTGCCTCTGTGATTTGGCCATATCTTGTCGAATTCTGCTTGTAGTTCATACCTGGATGAGACTAGGCATTGGAATGAGTGGCTGTAGTGGAGGGAAATTAAAACAGCCCCCAAATTTCCATGTTTTTAGATGTTAGGATTTAACCAGATGCAACCAAACAGTCCTTTAAGACATGTAAAATACTACTACCCAACAATATTAGAACTGCTGGTGTTTAGTTTTTTTCTTCAGAGTTTTCTCTTTGATCTTCATTTTGTCTGTGTAGTTTCTTTCCAAACAGTAGTTCATGTTCCAGTCAAACCTGTTACGTTCAAGCATGATCTGCTATTTTAGCAAACATTATTGTCTTTCATGAGTTCTTGTCCTCTTCAGTATCTTTTCAACGCTTATAAGGCACACATCTCCTGCTCCTTTAATTAGATTATCTTAAAAAAAACAAAACAAAACAAACAAACAAAAAAACCACACACCATAAATTAAAAATACCATAAAACAGCCTGCAGCAGGTTTTTTTTCTAATTTTTTTACTTTTCCCTTCTCTGCTGTTTTTCATTTATTGTGCATAAGTCTGTCCTTTAGATGTTCACTGCATGTCACTGCTGAAAGGGGCACAGCCAACTGTTACTAGGCATTATCAGCTGAAGACATGCATATATATGTTCACTTAGAGATGGGCATCATTTGATATTCAGAAGGGCTGAAGATATGACTACACCACTATATGTACAGCTTTTATCAGACTACAGGATATGCCTCAGGTTTTTCAGTCTAGTTTTTGCTGCATTTTACTGATTATCATCATCCTTTACAACATAGTCTACACAACAAAAGGCATATACATAGAATGTCTTAGAGAAGCCCTCAAAATGCAGAAGAGGACAAATAATTTTCAAAACTATACCTATAAATAAATTAGTGCCAGAGAAAATATGGTTTCTGGTGGTACTGTTAACCTATGGCATTCCTACAAAACCCTGAGCAAGTCCAGTTCATCTCCTGAAGCCATCTCTGTTTGCATCGTAATGTCCCTGCAAGGCCTGGGTGGACATAGGGATCAGGGTATGAAATTTGTTGCATAGATTTTATTAGGACATAAAGCAATTCAAGCTGTATTCCCAGAAGACTTTGTAATTCTGAGATGTGTCATAGTATCTTAGCAAGATGAGAAAGGAACTTCTACTGCTTACTTCTTTTCCTGGAAAACAAGCAAAATGGACAGATTAGATATTTTGCTTTTAAGGAAACCTACAACAGAACCAGAAAATGAATCTCCAGTTTCCAAATCATAATTTTATGCTATATCATTCAATAACAGTATTTTATTTCAATGCTTCTTCAAAGTCTATTTACACGAATACAATGATATTTGCAATCTTAATAAAGCCATATCCCCTTCCTCAATGCCCAAAGCAGCTGTAAAGACACTGTCAGAGTGTATATTTCAATTACTCCTAAGGGTGGCAAGAATGGCAACAGACACAACAAGAGATTATTGTACTTCTTGATATTTTATCCATCTGTGTATCCAAGAGATAGACATGTCAAGTAAACCTCATTACTTTCTCTCTGTCCATGAATATTTCAGCATAACTCCCTGTAAACAAATAGTGATTATATCACTCAGATTGAAGTATTATTATATCATTATAAACACAACACTAGGCTTCATGAAAAGCACATTTAATATCAAAACCCACTAATCTGTATTTGATCTAAAAAAAACTATTACACTTAAACTATTCCCAACTGTTTTGTCAGCTATTTATTTCTTGCAATGTGTGATGCTTTCCCCTACAGATATTTTGCGCAGAGGCCACAGTCCTATTTTTTCTTTTATTTTTAATTGGCTAAATCAAAGATGTTTTAGTACAAGACAGAAGATCTTAGAACACTTATTTTACAGAGGTACTTATTTTGAAAGATATGATCCATAAAACAGCAAGAAATATACTTTGCTAAATTACTGTTCTTGAATAGCTCACCTGCTGAGCACTGAAAAAGGCAAGGTCTAAATTAATAGAGATCAAGACAATATACAGAAAAAACTCAATGTTCAATTTTCACAGGGGGTTGAAAAAAATAGAGGAGATAAGGTCCAAAGTTAAAAAAAGTAATAAAAAAATTAGAATTCTCCTATTGTAGACAGAATTTGTGGACACCACATTAACTGTTTTGTTCTGTTCCCAAGGACTGTGCTGAGTCCTTAGCACATAATTCCTGCATTTCAGAGAATCTGCTCTGCTCCTTCCAACAGATCTAAAAGGGTTGCCCATTACTTTCATCCCACAAGAAAAAGGAACACAGCTAAAATACTCACATACAGTGGTATTCTGCTAATACCAATACTTAATTCCTACATTATTATAAATAATTAATGCATTTTCTAGTAAACTTGTATAACACCATATGAGCATTAGGCTGCATCTGCATGAACAACTATAGGTCAGTTTGCCAAATGTAAAGTCATTAATGTCTATTTTCTGTACTCATCTCTTATAGTACATCCCTAGCAGAAAAAAATAAATCAGCAGTTGGTATTGAATGTTTTTTTAATGTTGAAAATGCTGTTGCTAGTTAGTGGCTATACAATGTTTTACAGTACTAGGGACATGACAATATATATTACACTAAAACCAGTTGTTAAATGTGAGTTTGGTTGGTGGGAAACCTATTAATATTTCAGTTTCACCTTCCCATCCTTGGGTTTAGTTATGTTATCCTCAATGCAGTTGTTCCAGAACTGCCTTTGCCACAGTAGGGTACATGACATTGACCTTTCCTATTCCGTTGGCGGAGCTGGCTCAGCTGGATAAAATGTTAGTACTGGCTTTGTACATCTTTAATATGAAAACCTGTGCTACCTCTAAAGAAGACCAAACAGCATGGATATAAGGCAGAGGTTTAGCAAGAGCCGGCTTATGCTCTGGCGGACTGGGAGTTCCCAAATTATTGGCATGTGTCCTTGCACGTATGCCTGTTGGAGTTAATGATGCCAGAGAAGTTCATACAGTAGATGAGAGAGATCACATAAATTTAGGGGCATTATAAAGAGGAAAATTACCATTTTAGCACACCACTTTTGCCTTGCAGGGCTCTAGGGACTAGGAATGGGATTACTCTACAGGCACAGAGAAACAGGTCTTCAGTTAAACATTTTATCATGAGTGAGGAATAAGGACACTGTTCCAGAATGACAGAGGATAGGAGTGTGTGTGTCAAATCTTAACCAGAAATGGTCCTTGAGAACACCAACGGAGAACCTAAACCTGTTTTGGATAAGAAGCTAGAATAACATGAGGAAAGTGTAAGACCTGGAAAGGTATTACCCACACTTAGGGTCTACTGGACACTGAGACGACAGCTTCAAAACTACCCTAGTAGTTTCTTTTCCTTGAAAACATCACTGAGGTGAAGGACCATGTCAGGGATGGTGTCCAAGTTTAATAGCAGGGCCTTGATGGCATCAAAACTGCTATTACGCATAGCCACAGTGAGCAGCTTCACACAGGAAAGTTCAAAGTTCCTAATTTGCAGAATCTCTTAAGGCCATTTTACTTCTAACCTGATTAGCACCTGTTATCCTATTAATTAGGCCTGAAATTAATGTCTTAAATATAATATGTTAAGACTTGGGTGTAATTTAGGTCTACGTTCTCATTGCAATTAGATAGTAATGGCAAAGCTACAAACTTTGGACTGCTTGGTATTTATTAATTCAGAGTCAGCAATTCTCTTTACAGCCCAGTGATAGAAGGAAGACCAAGTATTTTGCTCAGTACACTTATTTGTTGAGAAAGTGGTACCATATAGAGAGAGATATAAGAGCCTACTAGTCAACAAGTGATAGATATTTTATAAGATTAGTCGTAAGAAGGGCAAATACAAAACAGAAGTGTAGAAGTACATACATCAACAATAGCACTCCATTTTGAAACTTACAAGCAATTTTAGGTGTAAAAATAAGGTCTGATGCTGTGGACAATGTCAAGTTGTCTGTATAGCCTAGAGATCAAAACATGAATTCTTTGTGAATTAACAATGTCACCTTCTTTCCAAGAGAGGTGTGGGTGGACTTTCAATGACTTGGAAAGTGAGAACAGTCCGTTGCATAGAGTGCAGCATTTGATCTATTTCTAAACTGTTAAAAATACTCTTTTTTCCATGGACATTGCAAAATTTCTAAGTAGGTCTTTTCCTCAAAGGAACTGCAAGATCAGAACAAGGAGAGCACAGACGATTCTAGAAATTCTACACTCTTGGCGATGCATTTGGCCACGATGTGAATAAATTAAAAGTAGAAATGTCATTTTGAAAGAGAAAATATAAATTTATCCTATCTTTAAAGACAAAATCAAATTTGGAACACTGTAGGGGGACTGATTTTATTCTCTATTATTTTAATGAAAGTCCTTCTATTTGGTTAACCTCAGTCTATATTTTATAAGATCACTAAGCCTTCAAAAATGTAATAAGTGCTTACTTATGAGAATTCTTGTAAGACTTACTTAAACAAACTTGTTCTACTTTTAAACAAAGGGATTGGAAACTAATTACAGTATACAGATTCTTAGTTCTAAAAGAAATCCAGCATCAGTTCAGGCAGGTATGTTTCTTTGGTCTGTATGGTTTATTCTAAATCTATAACTGTCAGATTAAAATTTGATATTGCAGTTTCTCCCATGTTTCTATTTTATAATAAAAGCAGTAGTCAAAACTTCAAATTATTGTCAATGAAGGCCCTGATGACAGTATCAGGAATATTTGGTTGCACTTGATAACTCCAGCAAGATAGGTTTGCCCAAGGGATGTTGAGCTAACAGCAAAATTGATAAATTTAAGGAATAACTAGTTTATTCTAGAAGCACATGAAATGAACAAGCAACGACTACAGAAATTAGGAATAGTCAGCAAACTAAATGACAAGAATAAATTTGGATTAATCCAAAGGAAAATTCAGGTTCAACTCTTTGGAAACAGAACAGAAATTATAAAAGGGCTAGAAAAAACAAACAAGAAAACTAGTAAATGCTGCCTTAATAATGGGTGTTAGATCTGCCTCTCTGTAGTCTTCACCTTTCTGTGAGTCTCAAAGTCCAGATTCAGACTTTGATATCTCACTGATCCTAGTGTGTAATGCAGTCCAACAGACTGCTTTCTGAGAGAGGGCAAAGAGTAGGACAAATAGACAAACAGACCACTTTACATGTGTTCTATTCTCCTGCAAGTAACAGCAATCTAGTTAATGGCCTCTGCTAGGATCAGCTTATACAAGTGAAGAGACAAGTTTGTCCTCTGAAGATTCATCATGATCATGGAATACCACGATCAGTCCGAAGCAGTTGTGACAGTTTATCTTACTGACTTGTCTTTTCTTATTTCTCTTCTGAAAAAAAAAAAATTATGAAAATTTAAAAAGTTTGCTCTCCCATTGGGTGACATCTCATAAATTAGGGCAAGAAATCACAAGCACAAAAAGGTTTATTATTATGAAATATGATCTAATATAACACATCATCATTCTTACCATGGGTTTGGTATGTTCATTGTAATGGCTCATCAGAATATATTCCCCTCTCTTTTACACTCTTGTTATTTGTAAATAAATATGTTTGTCATCTCCTGAAATAAATTTTCCTATATGGTAGTCTTTGAAGTAAGGTAGTCCTAACATTATTCCAAATCTCACAGGCTAAAAAGATAACCTGAAAACACTGTTAAAGTGTTGGATCTTATTATTCAGATTTTTGCAGTGCCACTACAGATAGATTGCAGAAATTGAAGTATGCTGAGAATTTTGAATTTATTTTCATAAGATGGACTTGTTAAATTTAAATTCTCCTTTACTGTGATTGCACAAACCTAACTGCACACAATCATTCAGGGTGGGGTTATTCTCTATTTTCTCTTTCCAGAACTGCAGCCTCAGCTCAGGTAATTTACTTCACCATCTTATGTAAACAGGTTATCTTTGTAACAATATTAGAAAATCACCTCAGAAAGAGCAAAAATTTGAATATACACCATGGCCTGCTGTGTACTACTTCCAAAGAAAACTTTACTTCCTCTAATTCTTCACCTAATCAACATATGTACTGTAAAAAAGGCAAACTTTGGGAGCAGATTATGTCTGTGCTTTTGTATGGGTTACATTCCCAATGGAGAAAAGAGGATAAAACTACAATTGAAAATACTGCAAACAAGTATCTTTCAAATAATCCACATTCAAATGAAACTATCATCTTTGCAAAATTTATTCTTTCTATTCCCTCCTGCCATTCTATGGCTCTTCAACAGACTTTCAAAATTGGCAGTTGCCCTTCAAATAATGTATAGATGCTAAGAATCATGCATACATTCAGAGATAATTCTCTGCACAGTGCCTTTACTGTAAGATCCTATCTCTTGTTATACATTATTTTATAAAATCCTAATTCAAAATTTTGCTGATTCTTTTTTCAATAGGTTTAAATAAAAGAGAATATACCCCATATATATATATATATATATACACACACACACACAGAGACAGAGATCACAGCTACAGGCACAATAATGGATTGACACATGGGTTTTTCTTTCTGCCATCAAAAGGTTCCCAGCTAGCAAGGGATGCACACTGTTTTTTCAAAATAGCCGTAACAAGACATCATGTGTGGTGGTTTAGCAAGGAAGTGATTTTTCTGAAGAAGTTATAGTAAAACCAACCAGTGACTAGGTATGAAAATTGACAGCTAATGTAGCCATTAAAAAGGTGATACACCTCTGCGAACACGCAGGGTTAAAAATCAGAGAAATGACAGAAGAGTCCCTTTTCCTTCCAGCCTGAGGAGCGGGTACCAGGCTGCGGCAATTGCTCCCTGGGCCGGGCTGGGCCTGGCCGTGCCCCCGGCCCAGCAGCTCCCGGCAGGGAAGGGGGAGCCACTATTAACACCCAGCTGACCATAAAGGCTGCCCTGCTGCTGGGCGGGCCAAGAGAGAAAACCCCCCCGCGCCTCAGGAAGCAGCCCTGAGTGCGGGTTGGGCCGGGCTTACCCCATACGAGACCGAGGGGCGGGAGGAGGCCTCCATCATCTCACCAAAGTGCTGAGATCCTTCCTGGCCGCCGTCCTGAGCACCGCCCCGGCCCCAGCGGCACAGCCTGGAATCCAGCAGCCTGCGGCCCGCAGAGAGCGCACGGCCGTCTGCGGGCCCGGGAGAGGTGTCAGCGCTGTCCTCGACAGATGGGACTGACAAAGCACTGACCCTTCTCTGAGTGAGAGCAGACAGAGTGATCGAGAGGTAAGGAGACACTGCATGAAACTGAAGTCAGCCAAGACAGAGTAAAATGTCCTAAGTGGGCGAGAAGACAGAGGAGTTGCCTAGTTTGGTCTAGACTTCTCTTGTGAGGCCTTGGAGAATGGACTGAAATATCTCTGTAAATTATAGAACGCTTTTTAGAGGGATGCAAAGTTCTAGTCATAACCATGGACTGATATAGCTGTGATCTAATAGAGAACCTTGAAAAGAGGAAGATAGAGATAAAAGGGATATAAAGTCTTTACCCCCAGAAAAGAAGCGAAAGAAAACCTTTATTTCTTGAAATGAAAGTGATCTTGGAGATAGATGAAGACCATTCTTAGACAGTACCCTTAAATAAGCTGATATAGCTCATATGCAGTTGTAGGAACAGCTGCTAAATAGGAGGGACTTCACAGTTTGCAGAATTCCCAAGGCAGCTTCGGATTCATGACATCAGAGCCACCAGAAATTGTTTCTTGCAGCTATGTCTCCACAGAATTTCTGAGTCTCCTCTCCCTAAGAACTAATGAAAGACTATCTTAAAGTAGTGAATCTTACTGAAAATCATAGGTTTGGTCTCTTTATGTTATTAGTAAGAAAATAAACAGTTGTAGGGGGAGAAGTGTTTTGAAAGTTCTCATTCTCTTCTTTTAGTGTTTATTAATAAATCTATCCTATCTTTTAGGCTTGAGCCTATTTTGCTTTTTCTCCTAATCCTACCTCACAGCAAGAAAGAGTAAATGATTCTAAGAGTCACTCAAAACACTACACTAAATTTGACAAACAAGAATAAGCGAATGTAAAATCACTACATGTGGGTAGAGACTGGATAAGAAAGGGAACTAATACACTTCCAGTCTCCAGAAATGCTTGCTTAGAGACCTACATTTGTCTAAAAACCTCTGACCTATCCCCCAAGAACTGTTATTTCTCCTTAAGCTGAATTAGCCCTTCACTGAGTGGTGTAATTTCAGTGATAGTTTGCCTGTGTTGCAAATAGCTGCAGTTCATACATTTAAAACTAAAAGGTCACCATGTTCAAAAGCTCCACTAACTTGTCATTTCACTGGCATATTCATGGAAATGAGCCAGAGACTAAGACATCCCATCCACGGTTGCCCCTACTTTTCCTGTATGTGTTTAAGTATTAGGATTAAGAGTGATGGAGCTGTTCCTCTCCTCCCCTTGGCCAATGAAATTTTAATTATAAAATGTAAAGACGAAAATGAAAGAGAGTATGTTTAAAGGCCTGCCTTGTGCATGTAAAGTAAATATCTGATAAATTTAAGAAGATGGGTGTGTTAGTCATTTACCCAGGATCATGGAAGGGGTTGTCACCAAGCCTGGTGACAACCTACCCTGGCTGGATGTTCTAGAAAACAGTTTGAAGTTGGCATGATAAAACGGGCTGGAATCTCAAGAAAGAAGAATGTTTTCAGTTTAACTGAGATGGCTGTTTTCAGTATTACTGATAATAATCGATCAAATTTCAGAAACACAGCTCTGATATTAACCTAGCAGTATAAAAGCAATTCTATAAAAGCAATTCAGCATGAGCTTCTGCAGTCTCAATCTAATCTGAGGGCATACCAGAAAATATGAGTCTTCTTTCAAATTCTATTCCACTTTAGTTATTCTGGAGATGGAAGAACACAGGGACAATGTTGCCAGACCCTTGGGGAACAGTTTTACAAATTCATTTCCAAAAGATAAGTAAATATTTATGGGTACTCTGCTTCAGGAACCTGAAGCATAGACAACAGCATAGATAACTTAATGAGAATATGTAGCTGTACATGAAAATAATTTTGACCACAAAACTAACCCTAAACTGAAGATAAGATTGAAGAAAGCCGATTAACTGGCAAGCTAGTTTAATTCTTGACCACTGCATTAATATATAGGGATTAATATATGTATATATATATTTATTTTCTACCATTATGTGTGTTAAATCCCATTCTGTTGTAAAATTTAATATTTCTCAAGGGATTGTTCAAGGACACAGCTAGGCTGAACCAATTGATGAGTGTGTTCTTTCTGAGTAAGGGTAGACAAAAAGATAAGAGGAAGTATGTTTAAATCATACTTATTTCTCAATAAAACCCAGCTCCTTGAGCAATGCAAGATGTAACAGAATGCCTCTCCTAGGTCTGATGTTACAATATATTTACTCCTAAGAAAAAAAATTGTGTGTTTAAACCCCTAAGGTATTAGGGTATTTTTTACTTTTTTTACTGTGTAAAGTTATTGAGGACCTTCAGGCAAAGAGATTTGATTTTGAGGACCTCAATGACCCATCTAGGCAGAAAGCATCAATCTGAACCCCAGACTAAAACCTGACCTTGTGTCCTACCTCCAAAAGGTAGGTACAGCAGAAGGCTTCCTAAAATAGTATTAGAAACAGGAGATACACTGCGATTCTTCCATATTTTCCATCTTCACTCCGTTATGGCAATCACACTTCTGGGACTTTTCATGCCATCCTCCCTGCTGACACTTCTATTTATTCTCTTTTTTATAATTTTGACCCATATGAACTGGGAAACTTCTTAACAGAAGGCTTTCACTTCTGCATTGTATAAAAATGTACTGTTTTACTTTTTAAACCTTCTACTTTTTGCCAACTCCAAGATCCTGTGCTACAAGCAGATAAATTCCCTACAGATTTTCTTCACATGGTACAAAATTATGTAAACATTCATTGTGCTTCTTCTGCATGCACCCCTTTTAAAAGCTGTGTCTTTGTCAAAACAGCTTTCCTGATGTGGAAATGTTTCTGTTTCTGACCAACCTACTTAAAACCCCCTGTACCTCACAGTCCTTCTGCATCTTTTTTAGAAACAATGTCCTACAATTCATCCAGCAGTTAAGCTGCAAAAGCATTATGAATTCACAGCATCATACTGATACCCTATTTTGTATCCTGTTCTTTCCAAATAATTCCCATGGGCTCTTTGGCTGGCTGCTACACACCAGGTTGATATCCTCAGACAACTACCCACAAAGAATCCAACGTCTTGTTCAACCCAACTTCCTGGGCATTTGCCATTTTTAAATTTCAGCTGAAATTTCTTATTCTATTGAGCTTTTTAAAACTGTTCTGCAACTTCTTGTATCCTGAATACTTCCTGTTATCCATAAACTATGTACTTTTACCTGAAATGATGCAGTTTATTGATATCAAGATTATTGCATGATGCAGTTCTACCATAGATCTGTGCCATTCCACAGGTAAAACCACTCCATTGTGAAAACTGGCTATTCAGTCCTTGTCTTTATTTCTGGTAGCCAGAAATAAATCAAACTCTGTTATTTCTTGACAGTTTTCATTTCTTTCAAAGTTGTTTTTATAGTCATTGCCAAAGCTCTTTGGAAGGACTTATCAAATGGACCACCCTGAATCACATGCTTATACACCTAGTGACTCCATTGCATTTCTTCTTTCAACAGCCCAAGTTAGGATTTTTAATTGCCCCCTCCACATGACAAAGTGAGTTCCTGGCAGCTGTACAAGCAGTTTTTGCAGTTAGTCATATCTATACACTCTGAAAGTATACTTGTACTTGCTTTTGAACCAAAGGAAGCACTGGAGACAATGGATATTTAAATCTTACATGCAGATGTCTCTGATACTTGTACCCAAATGTCATCTTCAAAGCTGAATCAGTAGCCATATGAGTTTCACCTAATTACAGACCTTTTGAACTCAACATTTGCATAAGAATCATTGCATATTTACCTAAGTGTTCTTTTTATGTTTAGGAAAAGAAGCAGGGACTGCCCACCAGTACACTGGCTTTTAGAGCAAGAAATATGTCTGGCATATAATGTCTGCAAAAAAAGAGATAGAAAATTTTAAAATGAAACACTTTGGTATTTTCTATGTGTGGATGATAAATTCTCAGTACATCTATTTGAATGAAATTGTGTTAAACAAACAAAAAAAGTTATCCAGTCTGAAAATAGCACAGCTGGTGACATGGTGAAGCATTTCAAAGTATCATTATTACAGAGGAACAGTGATATAAGGATGGAAAATGCATAATAAAGAGCGAGAGAGGATAGTAAACATTGCCTGCTTTAAAGGTGAAACTTCCTGAGATCCTGAGCTAACGAAAGAAAGCAACCCGTTGAATATCTGCACCAATGGACCCTTCCCATTCACTGCGATCATATCATAGTCACCAACAGCAGAGATTTTAGGCCACTGTTTAGCAGTGTCTATTGATTTTCCACAGTTAAGGAAAATGGAAAGAAAGAACTATTAACTCTTTCCATTCCTTCCTTTTTAGTAGTGATGGTTCATCACTTGCACTTCACATTCAGTAGGTATGTGAAATTGGCATTTCGTTTACTACGAGTGCATATGAAACACAAACATAGCTCCTGACAATGCATACTAACACGTAAGCTTGTCAAGACTAGAGTATATGACCCTTCACACCAGAGAATAAACTTTATGATACAATATAAAAAATGTTGATTGACTATGCAGAGCTGTGAGCACCATCTGTTTGCCTTGTTTGTCTAACCTCATGGGTTTGTCACTACAGCTGCTAATTGCATTATGGTATTTTCATGATAGGCCACTTCTGCTTCAGAATTCATAAGGGCATATTCCAGTTTATATCTGCTTAATCTTCAGAATTTCAACTGACTTAAACCTTTCCTGTATTGTTTTTTGTAGTTTTCCCAGAACTGTCCTTTTTTTTTTTTTTGGACAGTTATTACCTGCTCAAAAACACTTTTTAATTGAAAAGCTGTGGATAGCTTAATTAAAATGTGTTCTGTTATGCATGCCAGAAGTACTACAGGCTTAAAGTAAAAACAATTGTAAGTAGAGATGTGGTTCTCATTCACACGAATATAAGTTAATTGAGTTGAAACACAGACTCATGTAATTTTCTTTTGTGAGTTAGTTTCTTATTCCTCCTCATTTTTGGCATACCATACCATTGTTGGTGTTTGCAGGATGTAAATTGAACTATGCAAATATTTTTCAATTTGCAAACGCCTACATTTGCCGATGTTTAACTCTACTCCCAGAAGAGCAGGCTGTCATGCCAAAGAGGAAATCACAATTTGATCTGACCATCATCTTCCCAACTGAATCATATAAATATATCACTTTACAATGACAGAAAGGTTCCTACACTCACATGAAGGAATCTCAGACACCAGATTAAAAGAACTACCAGTAAAAAATAAAAGTGGCAGAAACTGACCATCCTCCTGCAAATAGATTCATATAACTAGGTATACATGTATTTGCTTTCTGAAAAGTACACAGGCAATGATCTAAGCTGCAAGAAGCAAATAGGAGAATAGGGATTTTTGTCATTCATAAAGGACAAATACAACCTCTGTTCACATGAATAACAGGAAGCAAAGCCTCAGCTCTGCATTCTTTTCCTTTATAAATATAATTGAATATTCTATCTAATTCCATTGTGTCAAAGTATGGAGCTAAGAAACAGCTCTGCCTTTGCATACAGAAAAGCTCCTGGGTGTATTAGCAGTTCCTCTAGATTAAGTGCTGCATATCACTGCACTTGAACTCTTTATTATGCTGAAAAAATACATTGTCTGTATCAGGAAGGAATTATTTTGTTTTTAATTTGTTTCAAATTAATATTCATTTACTCCACCAGAGATCTAAAACCAGCAGAAAATGATATTCACTTTCCTTCTAAAACTTAGTAATTCACAAGTGAGTAATACATTGACCATTCTGAAGATGTCTTTCATCTTTATAAATACGTGACTCTGGTTGCCTTTGGAATCATCCGGGGAAAAAATGACACTTAATCAGACCAGATAACCAATTTGCCCAGTAAACAATTGCTTTTATTCAATACACATCATCTTTTGCTTTGAATGAGAGTTTGTGGGGGGAGTAAAGCCTCAGGAGGCTGTGGAGCCTGACCAGGGTGAGGACACTCTCCCCTGGAGAGGAAGCAGCCTCTAGGCTTCAGGGTTGTGGTAAGCCCCCTAGGGAAGAAACCTTAGGAGACTGCTCTGTCCCACAGTTGATAAAGTGTGTTCCCCCTGTCCCCATGAAACTTTATCAGTACCAGTAATTGCCCCATAAACCTTATCAGTATCACTTCACGTTAATTGGTTTTACTCCATTGGTTCTTTCCCTCCTTCCTCCCTTTTACCCCAGTTAATTGGTCCAATTTGGATCCTACCCTGACTGATCCATTTTTCAATCCCTAACCCGACCGGCCAAGCGGTGTAACCCCGCCTCCTGCCTCTCCTGTATAAAAGCCTCTGCTTTTCCTGGCTGTCAGGTCTTCTGTTCCCAGATCCCCCCAAGGAATAAAGCTCCTGGAGAACACCAGAAAGGCCTGTCCCATTCCTCTGTGTTGCCTGACTAGAGTTGCTTTCACAAAAGAGCTGGAGCACTCCAGCAGCTTGGACATGCCTGTTCCCCCAGCCCCCTTTTCAGGATGATTCCGAGGAGGTCGCGGCACTCCTAACCACCCGCGCATGGCCGCGACAAGAGTGCTCTGATTTGCAGAAGATCACAAACGGTCTGTGACACCTGCACGTGTGCAGACCAGTTTGCTCTCTTGAGCTATGAACACCACTGCTAAAGCAAATGCTAGAATTGAACATGCCGGCAGCTGAAACAATCAGTTAATTCAAACCATCCTGAGTCTGACCTGCTAGACTTCCATAACTGACTGACATATGCATCCATCCACCTGTAGGGATGTCTCCTTTGAATAGAATAGTTTTTTTCACTACAAGGAATTATAAAATTGTTGCTATATTTGAGGCACTATTGCCACACTAGTCTTTAATTTCCAGGTTTGTATTTCTAATGAGCATTTAGAAGAAAAAAAGTTTCAAGGCAGCAGGGAACTTCGTCATTTAGGACTTGGACACTTTTGAATCTACCATGTCCGTCTGAATGGATGTCTGCAGGAGCTTTGTATCACACTGATTTCGGTGGCTCTAGCCCACAGCCTCTTGGTTAGTTCTTTTGAAAGCTTTCTACACGTTTCTAGATGGAAAAGAAAATAAAGAGTGACCACAAATATCAAATAGCACATTGTGATAAACTTAAATTTGTTCATCTTTTTTAAACATAAAAGGGGTTGCTGGTGTTGCTCATTATTTCAAGACCAGAGGAATAGAAGCCTGAATATTTTATAAAAAACAAAAATGCTAAAAATAAAACAAGTTACTTCAGACTTTATCAGCATGAGCAGGACTATTTTCTTTTTAATTATCACATCTGGAGAGCTTACACCAGAGACCAGAGCTCTCACAAGAAGGTTATCAAGTTATATATGCTAGAAGTGAAGCATTTGCATAAGCTCAGGAGCATATGATGTGCCTGAACTTGGCGACAGAAGAATTCTGTAAGTAACAAATATTCTTGTTTTGAGTTAAATATACTCATATAACTGACCTGATGTTCTGATAGTGAGGTGTGCGTGGAGTAAGGAAGAGAATTCCAGGAGGAGGATTGACTTTTGCCTCACAAGGCAGAGCACTAAGCCCAGAGATTTTTCCATGGATATTTATTCTAGGCTCAGTTATTATTTCTACAGAAATAAATCCTAAATTCAGTTATTTTTATGGAGTGTAAGAAAAAATAGTTTTTGTGGGGAAAAAAAATAAGCATTAGATAATAATGTGCTCTTGACAATCCACAGAATCATTTCAGTTGGAAGGGATCTCTGGAGATCATCTGGTCCGACCCCCTCTGCTACAGCAGGGTCCCTTAAAGCGGGTGACACAAGAATGCATCTAGGTGAGTTTTGAATTTCTCCAGAAAGGGAAGCTCCACAACCTCCCTGGACAGCCTGTTCCAGTGCTCTGTCATTCTCAACGTAAAGTGCTTCCTCATGCTGCAGTGAAACTACTTGTATTTCAGTTTATCGCCATTGCTCCTCATCCTGAAAATAGAGTAAAAAATTTTGGACAGACTGGAAAATTAATCATATTTTTAAAATGGATTCTAGTTAAGGATGGGGAATTTTTATTTCTTCCCTTTTTTTTTTTTCTCAGAGTTTTGGAAAGCAATATAATCTTGCTTCTTGCTCTTTCACCATCTGAACAGCAGAACAAATGCACATAGTCTGAAAACATCTGACACTCTATACTGTCAATGCAGAAGCATTAATTGTTAAAATTAAATGTAATAAGAAGATATCAAAATTTCAGATGCATTAAAAAGCAAACTATTGTGCACCAGCTAGAAAATAAGCATGGGAAATATCAGTGAAGAGCATTTACTGAGGCATTTCATTATCATGACCTTCTCTTAGAAAACTGCCAGTTTCCCAGAACATAAGTTTTCATAGGAAAATTCTAACATTTATTAACCTTTAATTAAGTGCCCTGGTTCCAGTAAGGAATTTTTGCATGACTATCAAAACCAGGATGGCAACAGGAGCCACTTGTCTCTAAAATAAAGGTTACTTACTTCTTGGTAAGAGCCTTGGTCAGGGTAGCTCATAGGTACACTACTTATTCTTCTCACCAGATATAGAATCAAAACATTTTACCTCCTGAGACAACACATCCTCTAATAGGAACAGAAACAGTTGCAAGCCTAGAGACAAAGACAGAAAACAGCCTGTCAGGAAGTACAAATCAAACCACATTCACCTTATTCCCCTATAAAAAATTCTGCATTTAAAAGGATTTGTTGTGTAAAAAATCTACTTTTTAAAATCTTTTTACACGGGTCCCCCTAAAAAATGGTAAATACCAGTAATTATAGTTTGGAAAACAAGTAATATGCCTTATTTATCAAATTAATTATTTTTCATAATCAAAATGAAACATGATCAATAATATTTTAAGCTAAAGGTTATAGAGCATTGAGAAAATCATATCTAAAGATGTTATTTTGTCAATTGTCCTCAGTGATTTCCTCTCCATGATACAGTCCAGAACACCAGAGTCAAAAGAAGTTCAGTCTAGAACAAATTGGACTCCTCCTTGTTATCCACCGCTTCAAATTCTGTTCCTCGGCACCCTTTCATAATTTAGGAAAGGGCAGAGAGGAGTCAAGGAAAAGATTTCCAAGTTTTTCCTTTACAGTTTCCCAGAAAAGCAGCCATTGTTTATGTCAAAACAGTCTCTGATCTCTGCAGAATGGTGAATACTGTGTGTGGGTCAAGGAATGTCATATGCAAGTTCTTCACTCACATATCAGTGAAATCCCATTGACTTTAGCCAAGGTGCTGCATTTGAAGCAAAAGGATTTTTCAAGTCATTCAGTAGGCGCACAGCATATGCTGGTATTTCTGCTCTCCTCCAGGAGGAATATTTTCCCTTTTTAGTGTAGCTGCACAGCATGAAATAAGCTTGTCTGCACTGCTCTGCAGAGGTGCACCACTTCCAGCTTACATAAACCAGGACTTCTTGTACTCTTGACTGTGTGTGCCCTAACAGCCTTTCATGTCTAAAGTTAAAGTACTGAAAGAGCAAGGGAGGTATGGTTGTTTGAAAATGAAAGGATATTCAGTTATTTAAAAATTACAGGTCTTGTACTTCTGTTAAAATTAATTAATCAATTAATTAATTAATGAGTTTTACAGCACTTCTATTTGCAGTGTGGTTAAAAATCCTTCCTTTTTTCCCCCCAAAACCTCCTGTATTCTCCCTCATTCTTCTATTATCAAATGCACATGAAAGAACTTTTGCTTTTTCTCTTATCCCATTGAAAAACAAAAGAAAAAGTATGAGAGGGTGAAAGACAGAGAACACTGCACCAGCTGTTTTGTTTCTACATTCATAAAAGTGATCCTTTTCTGAGAAATTGGCTTAGAAGTTTTCACCCTAAGAATTGCAACCCATTCCAGTTGCTACCCAGAAGTTATGTGACACAATTTTTAAAGTGACATTGGAGCGTTCTCACAGATGAAAACTTCACCTTGCCATTTCACTATTTGTAAAAGATTACAGTCCGGCCTGTTATATAATTATTTGACAAATAACTAAACTGTCTGGACATTTTTGGACACTTGAAGATAAAGTGGGTTTATCCACATCCAATTTATGATATTTGTGTGTAACAGCTAGCACCTTTTCACAGGATCCTGTAAGTTACAAATATTTCCAGAACATCCAGTTCACTTACGAAAATCAGTTGGGCAAATAAATATTTCCTTCTGTTCTAATAAGTCTTTTGGTGTTATATAAAAAAAATAGTTAAAAGCGTTAATTAACACAAAACCTAAACTTTAATACCTAAAGTAGTCATTAATCTAAGAACCTCTGGTGATTATAGCAGTGGTATTATGACACCAGGTAAAGTATAATTACTAATTCAATCCCCATCATATTCACAAAATTATGCAGTCCTCAACATGAAGGATTCACAAAGATGCATTAAGCTATGTATAAATCTGCCCACATTCAGAAAAGTCCCTACCATTCTGTAAAGTACTGGTCCATATTCTTCGCTTATTAGAAGTTTAAGTCTATCAGAGGGTACAGATATTGCTTGAGTATTTTCTACTATCTCCTTCTATCAGGAATAAAAATAGAAAAGAAGAAAAAAGCTCACCAAAAACCAATCAAACAAAGGGCTTGTAACGTTCCAGGAATAAGCAAAACCACTAGATAACATTATCTTTTATACAAAAGGATTCCTTGAGGGTTTGCAACATCAAGAAAACATCAGTACTCTTATAGTCAAATGACAGAATATTCATCCTGGTAACAATTGCATTCTATTACATAGAGAGCAGCATATGGTAAGTATTTCTATGATATATTCAGCCAGATGTGCACCAACATTCACAAATAAAAGCTAAATTAACACAACATCTGCTGAGATTTTTTTCCCAGCATGCCAGGATTGTTCCAGGAATCTGAGGCTGTATTGTAGAATCTGAGCTAATCTAACATCTCCTCACTTATACATTGATCTCAGATTTCAAAACAGCTCTGCGTTGAAACTGCAAATACAACCAAGGATCAGAGAGCAGCTTGAAAGCTTCTGAGGTCTGTTATCACAGACGAAAAAGATATTTAAGATGTAAATTTGCACCAGCAAAGAAGCTAGAACCAGGTCATGTCCTAGCTCGTTGTAGAAGTTATTTTCGTCCTAAGGGGGAGATCTTAATAATTAGTGCTTGACTAGATATTTCAAAATTTCTACCACAAAAACCTACGCAAAAATGGCAAAAGAAGTTGGATGAGCATTTGTTTTAATGAAAGTTAGGAAGAACGTACTTTAGATACCAACAGCCTCAGAAAAAAAACACTTAATTAAAGAAGTAAACATAGTGCTTTGGCCTATAATGATTCTTTACCAATAGTTTTGTGTAAAAATCTAAATCTTAAATGATTTTTTTACTTCATATATATGTCCTACAACATCATGTCTGCCAAAGAGATGAGTGTGTCCATCCTTTCCTTCTGTTTTAGTATTCAGGACTTGTACAAATTTGTATGTACTATTAAAAATTATGACTAAAACATTTCTTGTCCTTCCCTGTTGCTCTGGTATTCATTTGTTCTCTTCTGACTTAAAGGAAAAACATACAATCATGGGATATCACGGGTTGGAAAGAACCACAAGAGGTCTGAAGCTCAGCAACTTGCTCAAGGCAGGGACAGCTATGAGATTGAATAGGGTGCTCAGGACCTTATCTAGGTCCTAGTCTGGTCTTAGAATCATCAGGAATGGAGATGGCACAAACTCTCTGGGTACTTGATTGACTAAGGGAAGATCCTAGCTCAATATTCTTGATAATCTCTCCATGGATACTCTGGGGCTGCTGTAAGGTAGCCCCATGAGCATCTCCTCTCTGAGCAGAGGTTCCCCATCTCTCAGCCTCTCTTCACTGCACAAATGTCCATATCCTCATCTGTTCCAGTGGCCCCTTGCTGGACTCATTCCCATTTTACATCTCTTATACCGTAGAGCCCCAAACTGGATGCAGTATGTTCTAAGAAGCACCAAGCAAAAGGGAATTACCCCTTCCCTTTGGATGCTGGCCATGTCCCTTATGCAACCCAGGAGGTCCCTGGCTTTCTCTGAGGACAGAGCAGGTGCAGGCTCACGTTCAGTTCCCTGCACACAAGGACCACAGCAGCATGGCAGTTCTCAACCTGTACCACTGCACGGGGCTTTTCTTTAGCAGACTTCAGACTTTTGTATCTGCCCCCCTTTGAATTTCATCAGGTTACTGTTGGGCTGTTCTTACAGCCTACCTAGGTCCTTCTGGATGACAGCATTGCCCATGGTTATATCAACTACCAGCCCCTGGTCACTGCCATCTGCAGATTTCATGTGTGCACTACAACACTTCCTTCATTCATTATTAGAGATGCTAAACAGATCAGATAATAGTAAAAACCCATTCAGTATTTCACCTTCAGAGAGTGCAAATTGTTAACCACCACACTGTGAGTCCAGTCATCCAGAATTTTATCCACCTGACTAACTGTATGCCATCCATCCATAAAGACCATAATTTCCTAACATATGTACAAGAATATTGCAGAAGACAATATCAAAAACCTTGGTGAAGACAAAGTAAATGACATTCAATGCTTTCCCTTCATTTAACCATTTTAACCATTTAGCCATTTTAACCAAGACTGGTCAGCATTTTATACCCTTAGCTTTCATAGCATCAATCTTTATATCTCTACATAGACAAGATTTGTAAATTCCTCCTCTGTAGCATCTACCTACCTCCTTTGTACTGCTATTTAATCACAAAGGTATCCTGATAAATCTAACTAGTTTGCTTCAGTACCAGGATGGAATTGTTCTTGAGCCTGAAGGAAACTGCCTTTTTAGAGGTCTCCTACATTTTCCTAAATCCTTTGCTTTTCACAAGTGACTTTCATAGGATTCCACCTCTTAGGTCCCTGATTAAGCTAAAGTTCTGTTCTCCTGATATCCAGGAGATACTCTGCTACCCTTCTACCTCATTCCCCTCAGGATCTTTTACTCCAATATTTCATGGTCAGTACGGCCAAGGCTACCATTGATTAGCACATTCCCAACAGGTGGTTAGTGAATTAGTGAATACAATCTCAAGATAAGCATCAGCACTGGTGCAGGGGGTGCCAAGAGCAAAGAGATGCCCCAACAGCATCTCTGGTCCCCTTTGTGCTCCCCACCCTGTGAACCAATCTGTGAACCGCCAAATACCTGCTTGCAGGACATACTCATACATCTTTAGGTTGTGGCAGCTGTTTCCCAGGCAAAGAGCAAACAGAAGCCACACATATGATTAATTGATTCTTGCAAGCCTACAGAATGCTTTCCATGAATGCTTTCCAAGAATGAGTGACTTGGCTCAGGAACACTGTCTAATTCACATTCACAGCAAGACCACTTCACTGAAATACAGGAGGAGGCTGTGCCACCATTTCAGGGAGAAAGGCTTTGAAGATTGCAAGATCATTCTCAATAGATGTCACAGTTGACATGCCAGAAGCACTGGTTTGTATTTTCTGCACATAGATTAGCCTGACACTGTAAAACTGCATCCATGTAGAAAGAAATCTAAAAGAACAGAAGTATATTAACCTTTCTATTTTTTGTGTTTGAGCACTGCACATCACTTTTTTGGGAAGGGACCAAGAGAAATCAAGTAAATGGCCAGTACCTATCTAGTTAGCTGTCCAAGATTATAAGAATGGGTGCAGCTTCCAGCCCTTTGCCAAATTCAGTTGAGTAATAAAAATAAATAATTTAAGACTGTTATCATGATCTTGAATATCTTGTGGCCTGAAGATCTCTTGCCCTCCCATTGCTGACTCTTTAAAACCACTTCTTCAGGTAGGTGCCTTCATGGGCTGTCCTTTTGAGGAGATATACAAGTTTTGTTTCCATTATCTACCTACATTTCCCAACCCACACACATTCCTCTTCCAAACACTTCTCTATTTTTCTGACTATTAACCCTCTGTGGCTTCACTCAAAGAGAGTAGTCACAAACTCACCACCACATCTGAAGTCACCACTGGAACTGAAGTCCCAGTTTGCATGCTGATTTTGCAGACACCATACAGCTCTGTTCTGCACACATAAGCTTTATTTTTTTTTTTTTTTTTTTTTTTTTTTTTTTTTTTTTGGGGTTTCCAGCTATCTGCATTCCTGTTCTCAAAATAAATAAAAAATATATATAATGTTCAGAAACTTCAAGGATCAGAAAAAAATGACAGGATTTTTCCCCAGGGAAGGAGGCAATACACAGTTTTAAAAAAAGAACACTGTGGAAAATGTAATAGACGTTTTGTGTTAAGAAATTACGTAGGGGTAAGAGAAAGTGATTGCAGAATGAAAGACTTGAAATTTGAATTTGAATTTCAATTGCTAACTTCTACTGTATGCATTATAATTTTAGTTGAACAAAGAAGGCATATGAAGCCATGAGAATATAGGAAACAGTTTGAGCAGATATGTCAGTTCAATGATTGAAGTCTCATTTCATTTTGTAGAAGTTAAACTTTATGCAGTATATCTGAAATTCAGCTATTTTACAGTGGTAAATGGCAGATCAAAGTCATGCTGATAAATTCAGTGCTTTGGGATGTGATCTAATTTACAACAAATTGGTTGATTCAACAGAAATTCCAATAGATATTCAGCTAAAATAAACAATAATTATGGAGTATCACAGCCACCTGTGTTATAAAGTTTGGATTCTCCTGCAGACAAAAATACACAAAACTATACTTGGATCAGGAATGGAAAGGCAAAATAGTCTTATTTGAATCAGTAACAGAAATAATAAATTGAGAAATTTTCCCAAAATCTGCAAGTAACTCTCTACTGGATTATCCCCAAAGCAGCAAAAAAATTCCATTATTGACAGTGCTTGCTGGGAATAATGTCTCTTGGCTCAACAAAGTGCCTGAGAAATTCCTGGCCAAGAAGCACACAGGCTTCTATAATCTCTCTGGGGTTCTGCTGCTGGAGAGACAGTACCTTAATAGGGACCATTCTGTCTGAAAAAGAACAATTTTTATAACATTCTGAAGGAAAAGATTTGGGTCATTCCTGAGAGACTTGTTGTCTGGGGAAAGCAAGGGAACTATTTAAATCTTCTCTGGTAAGAAAAAGAAAAGCTTATTTTCTGAGGACTCTGTATGTCTCAACTTAATAAATACCTTGTACTACTACTAAGTGTTACATTAGTCTTTCATGCAATTCAGAAATGAAAGAAGATATAATCATGCTCTGAACAACATATGTTGGGATTTTTTATATTAAACTTTCAATTATTATAATCTCGTGAACATTTTAGAAATTTTCTTCTTAGCGTTACCTTTATTTATGCTCTGGTGTCAGTGCAAACTTCTTATTTGGCTCTTATTGCCATACTTGCTTAAACTGTACATTTTTGGTGAAAAATAATAATTAAAGAAAATATCTGAATGTTTTGAAAGCAATTACTGATTTTTTTTTTACTTTATATTACCAAACAGAAAGTGAATCAGTCTGATGGAATTAATGCAGTAACTACAGATGTAAATCAATCATAACTTCGACCTTTATGCACCTTACCATCCAGATTACTGTAGAAAAAAATATGGTATTTCTTTACAATTATTATCACATTATTATCACATTAGAAGAGCCAAAACTGTTACAAAAACATACTTGGAATAGTAGTATATGTAGAAAAAAAAAAATTTCTGACTCAAATATCCTTGAAAATTATTTCTATGTAACAATCTACTCACTGTGTTAGCGTAGGAAAACATA
>VXBR01005665.1:289568-302917 GCA_013400215.1 Cisticola juncidis | reverse complement strand
TTATTGTTATTATTATTATTTTAAAGACATAGGACCACATTTTAAGCCCATCCCCACAGAACCCAAGCACATCCCTGCCAAAGAGAAAGGCAGAAATTTCTTGTAAAGATGTTTTTATCAAAAGAAGAAAAGGGGCAGGGGGTGTAAAAAAAGAAAAACAAGAACCGCAGCATCCCTGAACAGTTGTTTCTCTGTGCTGTATTTTTTTTTTTTTTTTTTTTTTTTTTTTTTTCTCCTTGTGGGAAGGGTGTAAGNTTTTTGTCTTCTTCAGACCTTGTCACTGATGTTTGAATTAATTTGCCAAGCTCTCTAGGGTTGTTTTTTTAAGTGTATAACAAATAATTAAGAAGGAAATTTTAAAGAAAAGTACAAATCTAAGAAAGAGTGGAATTGTTTTGTTGTGTGGGAATACATATAGTCGTGTAGAGATGTTGTTAAAGGAAATTTTCTGTGTACAGTTTATTTATTTTTAACGTTTGTGTATAGGAAAAAAAAAACAAAACTAGAGATTATGCCAGAAACTATTGGAAATGTTTACTTGAATATTCCTTTAAAAACATATCAATGTAAATATGAGCTATCATTGATCAAAACATTTTTAGCAATAAACTCTATCTTTGAAGAAAATCCCCGTGCTGGAGCTGCACTCCAGCTCCCTGGAAGACCAGCGGATTCTTGCTCAGACCAGGTGATGAGTAAAGGGCTTTTCCTGAGCCACGCTGGTGTAAATCACGAGATGCCCCAAAAGTCGGGACAGCTCCACCAGTTTTGTCTCTCCGGGATCCCGCTCTGGGATTTCTTTGCGCGTGTAACCTGTTGGGGAGAGAGAAAAACACCGACGGGAGAGAAATGTCTCGTAACACATGAGAGAGCTGCGATGTCCCGGACTGGAGATGTGATCTGAAGTCCTTGGGAGATTCCATCCTCTGCGGCTCTTGGATTCGGCTCTCCCGCTGGCAGAGGAAGCGGTCGAGGTTACTGCCCCGGCCATCAAAGCGCCTGACACAGCTTGGCAGCCCCGCGTGTGTTGGAACAAATGTTTTTTTCCTCGGCTGCGGCTACTAGCAAAGGAGGGAAGGATGGAGACGAGCCCTGCTCCCTGCCCTCCTGCCGCAGCGGAGCCCCGCTCCGGCGTCCCTGCCCCGGCCCCGCTGGGCGTGTGCGGGGCCAGCAGCGCTGCGATGGCGAGGAGCGCCCGCAGCTCGTGTGCCCCGGCCGGGCCGACCCCGCGCTCCCACCGGAGCTCATGGAGCCAGGGCAAGGCAGAAACGGGACGGCTGTACACGGGCAGGCTCCGACAGCCGGGCTGGGGACGAGCCCAGCATCAGAGAGCTGTGCGAGCCTGCTGCCGACGGAGATCTGTCTGTCGGTCTGTCGGTCGGTCACAGGGCTTGGAGCGTGGCCCTGACGGGCTGCCAGGCCATTCCCCTGCGTGTTCTGCGTGGGCTGCTGGTGCTGGAGGGGAAGGTCTGGCCATTCCCACTGGTGTCTGAAATGTGCCTGGCATCCCTGAGGAGCAAACTGCTGCCAAAGGCCCTGGCCAGAGAGGAGATGTTCTCCCCCGAGGCAGCTGTGGAGCAGCAAGGAGCCCCCTCCTGCCCCCTCCAGCTTGGCACGCAGCACAGGAGAGCAGTGTGACCCAAGGCCATGGGAAGACACTAGGACCCTCCAAGGGGTCTGGCTTGTATCCCTCCATCATCGTCTGAGGGGACTGAGGTCCAGCAAGTCCCGTGAAGCAGGCCTGAGAGCCTGGAGGTCACAGATTGAAGTTGAAATAGGGAGAGTTGTTGAGATTTGGCATGATGGGGACAAGGCAAGAGGGACAGTGTCATCCAGTAGCCCACACCCCTGCAGTGCCCTGCAGCCATCCCCTCATCCCTGCATGAGGAGGCAGGTTGGCCTGTCCACACATTTGTCAGTGAGGGATTGGCGAAGGGGGGATGTAGAGGGCAGGGTGAAAAGGAGACTTCAGCAAAGACAATGTGCAAAACATCAGGGGCATTTCAGAGAGAAAGGGGAAAGCTCATTTTGCAAGAGGAACAACATCTGTGGTGTGGGGGCCGAACATCTGTAGGAGGGAGCATGGGGGGAAGGCATTCTGGGAAAATATTTCTGACATAATCCCAACAGTATCTGGTGTGTTGGGATTTGGTTACAAATGGCCCTCTAACGTCTTTGTGCGTTTTGTTCTGCTGGTTCCAGGGGCACACAGAGACCCCTGCTTTGTGCTAACCTGGGAAATAAACCATTCGCTGGGCTCAATGGCTGAGTTCAGTTGCGCGGGGAAAGGGGGGTTGGGAAAGGGGAAGGCGAGATTTGTGTGAACTCAGCGAAAACCAGCCTAAAAGCCTCCATGCCATGTGCTGGAGGGAGGAGGGGGGCTGCCTCCGTCTCTGGGGAGAACTCAGTGGTCCTGCTTGAGATGATGGCTTGTGTGGAGGTGAAAGCATGAGAGCTGAGCACCAAGGTGCTTGGTGAGGGCCAGGGCTGGGGAGCAGAGGGCAGCCCCGTGGGGTGTGTGCCAGCCCACCCAGCCCTGCCTTGCCAGTCTGCCATAGCACTGGGCACGGTCCCTGGGGCCGGTGCGCGGTGCCCTCGTGCCGAGGAGCTCGGCCGCCCTGGAGGCACGGGTCGGCCGTGTGATGGCTGGGCCACGGGCGTGATGCTCGCCTCAACTGCTGAGCTCAAAGGAGAGGAAGACAAAGGGGAATAAGCCTGGTTCTTTGGTGCGGTTATTGCATTGTCTCCCCAAGCTGCTTGTGATTAAGGGATGAGCTGCAGGGGGAAAGGGGCAGAACAGGCAGAACCGGCAGAACCCCGAGATGTGGTGGGTGCCAGCTTCTGAAGGCACAGGCTTTTCCCAGTGTGTTCTGGGGTCATGACCTGGGAAAAGGGCTGAAGTACTGAGGGTGGGTGCCATCCCCTAACTCGGGTCCTGCCTACCATTGCAATGTCAAAAGCTGTGCACGGCCATGGGCACTCACTGACAGGGCTGTGCACCCCCACTCCGGGGCACCCAGCTGTTCCTCCACTTGCCCGGTGCTGGCAGGGGAACCATGCCGGTGCCCTGTGGAGCCACAGTGAGCCCCACGCTTTGCAGTGTCTCTTCTCCACACTGTCCCCACGCTTGAGCAGAAGGTGGTTATCTGGAGATCAGCTCTTTAACCACTTCTTCCTTCAGGCAGGGCAGAGCACACATGATGAAGGAAGTTCCACAGGACCCAATGGATGTTTTGTGTCCTGCAGGCACATGTCCCTTGGCATGACAGGAAAGCAAAGGCAGCTTTCCTCTCCACAGCTGGCACTGGCCAGAGCTCACCTGCTCCAGCACCACACGCTGTTCACAAACTCCCTTGGCTGGATCACAGCTGGATATCTTCACTGTAGTCCCTACAAAACCTGACTGAAGCAAAGAGCCCCTCTCTTAGGTCTGCAGAGATCTCCATCTCTTTCTTCTTCATGTCAAGGCCCTTCTATCACACGGTGACTTGCTTTCCCATTCATGAACCCCAGACTTAAATTATCTTGTTTCTCTTGGGGGAGAGAATGAGTTCAGGATGGCTCCTGACATTTGACTCAATGGGATGAAGTCACCTTTCCATTCCTCTTTCATCCCAGTTTGGTTTTGACACCAGCAGCAGGTTAACTCTTCTGTCTCATTGGCGATTGGTATTTCATCCCCATTTTTCGCCCTGCCTCTCCCCATTTAGCTCATGTCCCCTTAGCTAAGGCCAGTGTCCAGGAATGCAGTTTCTGTCGGCATGCCAGCTCTGCCAGGGTAACTCAGATTCACAGAGCCAGAGCTCACAGATGTTCAGTGCCAGCTTGTGAGATATCTGACAGACCCAGGTGATGACCTAAGCCCATCACTCATCATTCCTAGAAAGGCAGACAAATGGACTGGAGGGAGTAATTGCCCTCCTCAAACTTTAAAGCCCAGGCTAAACTTTTTCTCAACATGCAAAATCTTGTTTCTCTCCTCTTCTAGCCCGAGGATTCGTTGTCAACCCAACCTTCACAGCCTGTCATGGCCACCAGGAGCTATGAGGGGAAGCCAGTCTCTCTGCACACCCTGCTTGGTCTAGCAGCAGGTCCCTGGTGAGCTCATCCTGCTGACCACTGCTGGTCAGGAGCTGCAGCTGAGCTCTACCCCCAGCTCCTCTTGCATCACCTCAATGAAAATCAAGCCACACTACTGAGGTTAATAGTGCCAGGGTGCACCATGCTCAATGATCTCAGAGGTCTTTTCCAACCTCAGTGATCCTGTGCTGACCACAGGTGTGCCCTGCAGGGTGGACAGAGGTGATGGCTCACCATGTCCTCAGGCTTACTGGGTATAAGTGTGGGGGTTCTGCTTTCTCGGTGCAAGACATACCCCAGAACACCTTTCCACTCCTGTGCAGTTCTCCTCTGCCGTGTCCATGTATAGCAAACCCAACCACAGGCTCCGTTGCTGCTCGGCAGAGCAGGACTCTGACCCCTCTCCATGAAGGAGTGCAAGGCTTTACTCACTGACACTCCAGAGGTGTCAGAAAGGCTGCTAGCTCCTCTGCAAAAGCCATGCACGAGCCTCCCCTCCCCCTCAGTGATTAAAACCAAACATTAACAGCAGCAGCATCCCAGGGACATGGCTGCTCTTCAGTTAGCTGTTTGGAATTCTGCCTAAAAGTGTCTTACACCCCGTCAAGGAGAAGGGACAGTGTCATGTGGCACCGGGAGCCCAATCACAGAGGCAGAGACATGAAGAGCAAATCATGAGGAGCTGGGAGGTAGCACTTGCGAGCTGGCCATTGGCTAAAATGGCCCTTTCAGGAGGACAGTGAATGAATCCATTCACAAAAAAAAGAGCAGGGGCTGTTTGCAAACAGCAAAACATTTTACTTTTTTCGTCTGGATGAGTTTGACCCAAACCCTGAAGTGGATGTGTGGGATGTGGCTGTTGCAACCGTGTCCAAGCCCATCAGGGAATTTCAGTGGACCGATTCTGCCCATCTTTTTGTAGGCCCCACCATTCCTCCCAAGGAGTTCCAATGACCTGCCCAAAGAACCTTGGCCTCCTATCAGGCACCCTGGAGCAAGGCACAGACACCAAAGGCCCGTGGACCACTGCTGGGATATGGTAGGAGACCCTGCACTCCAGCATCACACTGATACCCTAAAAAGGGAGATGAGTCTTCAGAAAAGTCCATAGTCCCAGGAATACGACAGAGCATGTGATGGGAGAGGTTCCTCCTTGTATCTGGTAGCTGGGAGTGAAGGGTATCCAAATATGGGACATGGTTGCTCATAGATGGCCTGACTAGGTCAGCCATGTCTCATGTTTTGTCCTGTGAACATGACCGGTGAACATGGTCCATGGAAACCAGTGATCTCCCTGTGCTGGACAATGACAGCAAGGTGCCCAGCCAACCTCATTCCTCATTTTAGGTAACACCTGGACCTTTCCCCAGAGGGCATGCATGTCACCAAAAGAAGCTGAGGCTTTGGAGCCAGTGCTGCCAGAGCTGCTGGGGGTGCACAAGGGACCCTGGAGTTTCCAGGATGCTGATTCCACCCACTGAGCAGCAGCGTGTCCAGTGATTGTTGTAGCTCCTCTGTCTCAGCATTTGGTGCTTTGGTGGCAGCCTTTGGGGAGGTAGCAGGAGGCAGAGTGGAGCAGAGGAAGGCTGAGAAAGGAAGTAAAGGCTGCATCCCTGGATGCCATAGCAGGACAGCCTTTGGAGAGCCAGCTCTAAATCTGGGGTGAGAAATTGAACAACAGTACCACAGAAAAATCTTCCTTGTCATGGATGCTGGAACATGTACAGGTGTTTGAGTCCATAAGCCTTTGGAAGGGTTGTGCAAGAGCCATCAGATCCCCTCTGAGGCTGGCTGTGTCCTCGAGCATTGTCCAGTCTGTTTCCATCACATTTGCTGCCAAAAGACACTTTCTCTCCAGGAGATGGTACTAACAAAGGACTGGGCCTCCAGCCTTGGCTCAGTTTATCTACTTTATTGGGACAGAGTCCATATTTCATGCTGAAGCAGAGATTAAGCACTGAGCTGCACTTAGTGTTCTGCTCTTCGACCACATTTTAGGAAAGAGCCTACATTTGCTCCCCCCTTCCCACCCGGGAACTGCTGCCAGCAATCCCTTTGGATACCTCTCTGAGCCAGCAAAGGAAGCGTGTGGGTCAGCGCGTAGCCATGAGTTGGATAAAGCAGGACACTAATAAAGGATGTGGTGATGGTGTTTGTGATATCGTGGTACCCGACAGAGCCGTGGGCTGAATTGTACCGGGAGGTGCCCTCTGCCCAGGCTGCTGGACCGGGCTGGGACGTGGCGTCTCAGCGGGAAAGGGGCTCTGCCTGCTCCTGGACACTGCTCTGGAGGTCCCAAGGCAGTGTCCTCGGTCCTCAGGGAGCCCCACGGGGGTGCTGCTCTGGCCCTGCCCTGAGAGTGGCCCCGGCCCCGGCCCCGGGCTAGGCCGGCGCTGACCCGGGAAGGCGGCGCCACCTGGCGGCCGCGCGGGGCAGGCGNCGGCACAGACACAGGGCTCCGAGCCCCGAGGCCCCGGCACCGCCACAGGGCTCGGAGCCCCGAGAGCCCCGGTACAGACACAGGGCTCGGAGCCCCGAGGGCCCCGGTACAGACACAGGGCTCGGAGCCCCGAGGGCCCCGGCACAGACACAGGGCTCCGAGCCCCGAGGCCCCGGCACCGCCACAGGGCTCGGAGCACCTCGAGGTGGCCCCATAGGAGGTGGGGGAATGCAGCACCTCAACCGTCCGGCCATGGGACATGACAAAGCCTCTGCCCAGTGCCCTGGGGCAGTCGCAGTGTGGTAGTGCCGGGAAGGAGCTCGCCCCTCCGAGAGAGCTGTGCCGTCCTGTGGAGCAGCCGGAGCTTGCGGTGCAGACGCTTTGTGCCCCCGTGGGACGGCACGGGTTGGACACGCAGCGGCTTTCCAGGAACTCCAGCTTCACAGCAGCCACTGCGGACCCTGGGGTCCCATTCGGGCCACCCCAGGGTGGCAGGAGCCTCTTTTTCCTCTGGACGCTGCTGCAGCAGCAACAGACAGACACAAGAAATCCAAAGTCCTCCATGACTCTCCTCTGGGCTGAAGCAAATTTGTTCTTCATAAGGAGTTTTAGCATGCCTGGAATATAAAGTCTGCCCACAGGGGCTGACAGAGCATCCCTCTATCCTCCCAAAGGGAGCAGTAGAAGAAGCACAACCAAAGATATCCTGCATAGAAGAAAGAATATATCCTCCATGAGTGTTCCGAGTGAAGTGGGATTCATCCTGGCCCCTCTATCCCTATTCCATACAGGCCTAGTGTCTGTGCACAGTTGTTGTCCTGGACCAGGTCCAACCCTGTTGTCCAGCTCAGTTACTTCAATAAGACTTCAAATTGCTTAACAAATACCACACAAATGTTTAAACCCTGAGAATTTGTACTCTGGGTTCAAAATGTGATTTATCTTCATCTGTGCCCACGAGATTTATCAGCCCCAATTAAGGGAATGGCTGTTCTCTTTAAAATGCAGTTCTAGTCAGAAAAACCAACTGGGGTCTCCTCTCAGTGAGTCAAACACATCGCCAAACCAGAAGGGAAAAATTGAGAAACGTTTTTCTAAAAACGTCCTTATGTTTTTTGGTCAGAAATTTTTGAAGCATAGCTGAATTTAGAAACATTCAACCAACTGCAGTGAGACAGGAATCAGGAAAGGAATTGTGAAAATTCAGTCAGGTTTGTTTCCCTCTGTTCTTCATCAAAATTTTATATTTTAATGTCTTTTTCTCATCAAAAAGTGCTGGCCAGGACTATCTTGTGGCACATNCAGGAGGTGACTCTGTGAATTCCCACACAGGAGATAAGGAGCTCTTGTTCACATCCTCTGGGCAAGCCTGCTTCATAAAACATTGGATGTGAGGACTTAATCCTGGGCATAGAGGAGTGCACTGGTAAATAAGGCATTAATTCCTGCTAATGAATCCCATGGACTTACAGTTCCAATCATGGCTGCCCTGTTTGTTTCTTCCCTCTTCTGTGTCACTGAGCTCTAGGGGGGGACGATGGCTCTGCGGTGCCCTGAGAGCACAGCCAGGGAATCGCCAGGGTGAGGATTCAGAGAACATGGAGTTCCTTCTCCTCTCTTAAAAGCTCTTCAGTTCAGTCTCTGAGATGAAGGCCATGATCAGAAGGACTAGTCCAAAAAAACACCCATCTTCTAATAGGGTAAAATCTCAAGCAAGGCAGAGCAGATGGAGAAACACACCAAGATGAGCCATTGAGTAGTTGCCACTAGGATCCAGAGAGACCAGCTTTGGCACCATCTGTCATTAAGCCAGTGCCACACTGTTAAATGCACCTCATCTGGAGGTGAGAAGGCATGAAAGATGGGTGCACAGACAAATGCCAGAAGGAAAAAGCCCTAGAAATTGCATTTGGCATTGGCAGGAACCTTTTTAGACCAAGCTTACCTTGAGACTATATTATTTTTCTGCCTGTGCCATTTCCCAACAAATTAAATTGTAGGGAAAATGTCATGGTGGGGATTTTAGAGGTTTCCCCCAGACAGCACCAGAGCCTTTTGACCCAGTTTGAACCCATAGACTCTGTGCATTCAAATTAGGATGCCAAAAAAGAACCAGAAGTTCCTTTCAGGCCAGATGGTGAATGTTATCCTTTCCCAGGAAGTGTGAGGAGAATGTTTTAATCCTCATCAGTTTGCCTGGGTCAGTATGTATTTCTCCTTGCAAAAAAATAATTTGTGTTTAAGCCTTTTCTGTTCAATACTTCAGGGTACATAACACAAGGATTTTCCTGCCTGGAACACTGTGCTGTTAGACAGTTCTGGCTATAGCTCTCACCTGGGACGTAGAGTAAAGAAATCTGACCTTTTATGCTCACTGTCTTTGAAGCTAGGAGGGTCCTTATTTTAATCTCAGCAGAAAAGGGCACATGTAAGTCTTGATTTAAAAGGTCTGAAATTACTCTCATCATCTCTTCTGGCTGCTTGTCTCATCCAGCCAGTCTCACCTCATCCCGCCTCACCTGGAGTCAGGCACAGACAGCTGGATCCCATATGCTGGGCTGTCCTGGGCAGTCCACCAGTGATCATCAGGGCCAGATGTCCTGGGCTGGGGGCTTGAGGGGCACTATTCCCTTCTTAGTACCCATGTCACATAGCACGACCATGGTCGTGCTGTGTGGGGTGCCCCTGATCCAGCCTCCCTGTCCATTCACCCCAGCTGTGCAGAAAGGCACACAGGAAGGGCAGCAAGAAGCCCCAGGACTGACTTTCCCAAGCCTGAGCCAGACCCTTGAGGAGCCATGAAGCCCAGGAAACACCCTGGTTTCTCCTGACAGCACCAGCAATACATTCTGCAGCCAAAGACCTGAGGGTGACCCAGCCTCACCTCTGTGTCACCAGTGACCCCTGCCAGCAGCCCTGTACCTGGCTGCACCACAGAGGATGCTGAGGCACTGACATCATGCTGTCTCTGCCCTGCACACCACCTGGCATGCAGGCAGGGAAGATGTGCAGGAACCAGTGTGCAGGGTGAGCCCTGAGCCCCCAAACACTTTTGAGGAGGAAGAGCTGATAAGCCATCGACTGCAGATGGTTGCCAGTGAGCAGAGTCCCTGAACCATCAATGCTTCTGGTATTTGGAGTGCAATCTGCTCTCCACCAGACAGTATTAGCTGATGATGTGGGAGGTTTTTTCACATGTGGGTGGATTGTTTGCAAGTGCTAAAATTGCTCCTGGTGCTGCCAGCATCTCTGAGAGACCAAGGTGAAGAAAAAGCAGGGTCACAGTATCTGTTATCTCAAGATCTCTCTTGTGCACGTGGGCACATCTGGACAGATGTGAATGATTTCAATCTTACCAAAAAAAAAGAGAGATTTCTTCCTACAGAATGCATCAGCTTGGCTACTGCTCAGTGGACTCTGGGAATCACTTGAGCATCATAACCCTGTGCCTCCAGTCAGGCACAGCCACCTCCCCAGGACACCTAGGGCTGATCATAAGTCTGTCCCTGGAGTGGCTCTTTGCCCTTGGCTTTGCTTAGCATCTCTGGACCTTTCCTATAAGAGGAACTGCTGGAAGTGTAGATTTCCATACCTCAGGACTGCTCACTAGAGCACATGCACTTCCAGAACCAGTGGAAAATGGCACAAGGTCCTATCCCTTGCAGGTGCAAACCCTGCCTCCTTCTCTTTGCAGTGTTCTGCTGTGGGAATCTGCAGCTCTTCCATGCCTCCTGATTAGGACTATAGATATGGGACCACGAGGCCCTTTGCTTTTGCCTCCATGAACACAGGCAGGTTTTTCTCCTGCCAGCGCTGGTTCTGTCTCTGAAGCAGACTGGAGACTGTCTGACAAGCTGTTTGGGTTTTTGAGGCCAAAGCCTGATCCTGGACCACAAATTTCCCAGGTCTGAGCTGCTTTTGAGACATCTGCCTCCCAGGGCTGAGGAGAGGTTCTCAGGCCTGCTCAGAAGAAAAGCGTCGCTGCCTGCTTGGCACCAGAGCTTGGACGAGAACTCTCTTGTTTTTCACGAGCAGGCTGGGCGGTCAGCACATACCATGAGCAACAGTCAGAGGAGCAATAAATAGCCAGACCAGAAGGAGACAACCTGTTCAGACTGGACCGCTCATCCCCTGTGCCGGCGGGATGACTCCTGCTCTGCGTCAGGGTCTCATGAGAGAGACGTGGGCACAGAGAGCCGTTCTGGCCCAGCCTGCTCCCAGTGCATCCTCCAGGAGCAGCCGTGCCTACTGCTCCAACCAGCGTGTCCCAGGACATGGGAGGCAGCCATTGGGGTTGTCTGTGTGAGATGTCTTACTCCTGCTCCCAGAACTGTGCCAGAAGGCAAATGCCATAACTGCAGGCTGGCTGTGGGACTGTTCCTCCAGGGCTGGTTCCCATTTGGGATCACACCCAAACTTATTCCTTGGTCCCAGTGAAAGTGTCAGTTTTCCTTGTTCTCCAAGAAAAGGAGCACTTTGTAAACATTGAGGTTCAGTAGCACATCCCAGACAACTCTATTTTCCCAAATTATGTTCCTTTGTGATCTTACACAACCCCATGACTGTGGGGTACAGGAAAGGTCCCAAATAGCTAGTGAAAGCCCGTTGCTTGGCATTTTCCTTTCTCCCCTTTAAGGTCTGCAAGAGAAGCAGGCATGAGGGTTGTTCCTGCTGCTCCAGGTCACCTCACGCAGTGCATCCAATATGGAATAGCCAGGGGTTGTGAAGTGCTCTGAACCTGAAAAGTGCTAACTAAGAAAATGAAGCCCAACACGAGTGTTATTAATAAATGCCAGCCACTGTTACATAACTCTAATCATGAATCGCGTGTTTCGGCCCCCATTGTTCCATTGTCAGGCCCTATTATCTGGGAACTTCTACCCACCGACCACAAGAAATAGCCTGGGCTCTGCGGGTTTGCAAACTTTGTTGTTGGAAAGCTTTTCATGCAATTGTTTTTGCTTTGCACTGTTGCCTTCCTCATTGTACAGATGTGGGTGTGTATCACAGCCCACACCCTCTGCCTTTTGCCTCAGGATAACTGTGAAAATGAGCTGATCCATCTCAGCGAGTGTTTTTCCTAAGAATTCTCTTTAAAAACAACAACATTCAAACAAAAAAACCTCTCATTTTTCTGAAGTGAAGCTTGTACTGAGGAAAGATGCTGGCCTGCAATCCCAGCAGAATCAGGAGTGCGCCGTATCCTCAGAGGAGTCTCCCTGCAGAACAGCAGCACCTGAGCCCAGGCCTAAGGAAGGAGGGAGTGTGGGCTACCGGGGTCTCTGGAACTCAGCTGGAGCAGGGCAGATTGAGGCTTGCAGGGCTGGACTATTGATCTCCCCTGCCAGACCCTGAGCTTTCAGCCACTTCATTTCAGTGCTTCTTGTCCTCTTCACCACAGCCCATCTCAAGATGGGTTTCTGCATGGTGGTTCTGCCTGGAAGTCCACATGAAGATCATCTGGCACCAGTGCAAGCTTGTAAGGCAGTCTCAGCTCTCCTTTCAAGCTACTTCAGGCCTCTGCAGAGGTTTCCATGCCCCAATCAATGTGGATCTTCAAGGCAATTTCCCACTGGTCAGTGTAGGGTACAGCAGCATGGGAAGCTCTGCAGTGTGGTCACAGCTCGCCAGTGTAGAAGCACTGTCATTCATAGGGCTCAGCCTAGGACCGACCACACTGAAAAATGCCTTTCTGGTCAAAATATAACAGTTTGCTGAACTTTGTGTCATTTGGAAGAGAAATTATAAATCAAAACCAGAAAATGCCAGGCAAAAAGCTTTTGGTGTCCTGTTTTGGAGGCCTGTATTTTCTCTACCAATGTGTTTTAAAAATCTGTGAGACTTTTTTCTTCCTTTCACTGGAAAGCCTGAAATGACACAGAAAGCTGAAAATAGTAACAATACCCAACCAAGTCATTAGTAAGCCCTAATGCAAACTTTGATGCTGTCTTGGGCAGGTTTTGTTACTTTTCTGAGCAGGGCCTATTATTAGGGTTGTAAATATTCCCAACCAAAATGGTCTGGAAGCCACCAACCTGTTCCTGAATGGTTTTTGCTGTAGTTCCTCCAGCTCCTTGCACCTTTGAGCAATGACAAGCTGTAAGTGCAGTGATGCTCTTGGGGTGGGGATGGAGGTGAGGAGCACCCAGAGCATTGCTGCAGTATGATCTCAGCATGGTCCCCAAGCTGGGACTGTGACCTTGGGGTCACCTTCCCTCACTATCTGCAGAGACAGGCTCTGGAACAGTGGTCACAGGACCATCCTTGGTGGGTGGATATGCTCCCCACATAGGTCTGAGGTCTCCCAGTTGTCCATCCTCCGGCCAATCCCAGGCTTTGCTGCATACATGGCCACCACTGGGCATCCTTCTGCCCAGCCATTCCCGGTGATTTCCCTTTAAGAGAGAGCAAGACATGAGGCACAGAGGTTGTGTGTGTTGTGCAGGAGCTGGGGCAGCCCAGGAGACCACTCTCCTGGGATCTCTGCATGGCACAGAGACACCTACCTAACAATTGAGGGAATAATTTCCATCCAAAGAATCCATCTTGCGGTCTCCTCTTCATTTGTGACACAAGGGAAAATGTGAAGCAGCCAAAATGCATGAATCACTGTCCCAAACAACGTATAATGAACTCATAAAATCAAAGGCAGGGTTAGTTTCAACCCGTGCTGCCAGGGCTCCTTGGACATTGTCTGGAATGAATTTAAGTTGTTACAAAACTCTCTATGTGTTTCTCTTCCCCCCAAACCATCTTTCTTCTCTCCCTCTTCACACCATATTTTCCTATGAGCTTCTTTCCCTTCCCTTCCCTTCCCTTCCCTTCCCTT
>VXBR01005665.1:221679-282602 GCA_013400215.1 Cisticola juncidis | reverse complement strand
CCCCGGGGTTCTCGGCACTGTACAGAGCCCGGCAGAGCCCCGGCCCCGGGCAGTGTGGGTGCGGTGCGGGCAGCGGCGGGAGCGCTGCCAGGCCGAGCTGCGGTGCCAGCCCCGGCTGGCCGGGCACGAGGCATGCACGTGGTCCCCTGCCCGCCGCTCCCACCGCAGGCCCTTCTCCGCCTGTGCGGGCTCAGCCGGCACAAAGCCACCTGGGTGGGCGGCATCACCCTTTCACCATCTCAGGCTGGGGGCCGTCGCTGGTCGCTTCCCAACACGCCTGCCCCGAGAGACTCCCCTGCGGGGAGTCAGCTCCCTTTGGAAACGGCTCCCGTGGGATGTGCTCTGCTCCACTGCTGTTCTGGAGCCAGGCTGGGTGAGACCCTCAGCACCCCAAGCACCCGGCCCTAGTGAGCCACAGCTGGGGTGAGAGCTCTGGCCAGGGAACGTGCGAGTGGGCGGCTTCACGGGAAGAAGGGAAGCTGGGCTGCGTTTGGTGGGTTTGCTTTGCTTTCCTCTCTTGGAGCTGCTGAAACCTCATTTCCTCAAAACACCATCCTACCCACAGATTCCCTGCCCCACTGTAGAGTGGGTGGGTGGAAATACCTTTCTTGGGATGAGGACTAACTGGTGTGATGGGGACATGGTTCTTGGCAGTCTGCTGCGTCGCCAAGCAGGGTGGGTGAGGAAGGCCCTGTGGGCAGGAGCACGAGCTCCTTTGGCAGCGCAGTGGTCCTGCTGGCTTGATGCTCATCTAGGCAGGACTTGGGCATGGATACTCCTCTCTCAGAGAGCTCATCCCATGAAAGTATGGGATGTAAGCCAGACTGAGCATCCCCACCTCCATCCATGCCATTTGAGTTGGACCAGTAGCCAGGCTGAGACAATACTGAGTGCAGATCTGGATGTGCACACCCTGCCTGCCTGGAAATGCCACCGATCCTTCTTTCCCAGCCAAGTTTGCTGTTGCCTTTCTCTCAGAGCCAGGAGAGGCTAGAGCTCTCTGTAACCACTGGAAAGGGTTGTGTCTTCAGCCATGTGCTGGAAACACCCCTCAAGGTGTTTGCATGCATGGGGGGCAACTTGTTTTCTGCAATATCTCATTTCCAAAACAGAGGGAGCTGCTGTGCTGCTCTGACACCTGTTTGGAGCAGGCTGATGAGGGGACAAGAGATTCAGCAGTCCAAGAACAGGGTGGGCTGCAAGGGTCCGAATACCTCTTACTCCTCTACCTGTGTGTGAAAGGAAGGTAGGTCCCCAGAAGAAGGCAGGTGTAATGCCAGGAGCTGGGAAGGAGCTGATGTGTGTCTGCAGGCTGTGGAAGAGAGAAGCCTGGCCTAGGGATGCAGCTGAGTGCAAGATGCTCAGCAGAAATGCAGGCTACTGGGCATCCAGGCTGAGGAGCGTTTCCACTGCTCTCTGAGCACCAGAAGAATGGTGTCTTCAGTCTGGGTTGGACGGAATGGAGGTCCCACCTTGGCTGGCTGCTGGCAGAGATGTGACTCTGAGAAATGGTTTCCCCAGCTCTGAAGAAAGAGGTGAGCGTCAGTACACCTTGAGAGGTATACTGAGATGTCTTCAGCAGGGAAGCAGCCCACCATGTTGAGGGTGTTGAGGCAGCACCTCTGCGTCCTGTTCCACCACCCTGGTTAGTCAGGCCCTGCTCCATACGGAAGCAATTATTTTGTGCCCCTTCGAGCCCCTCCCTGAGCCTGCGCAGGACACTTGTGCTCGGTATGGAAATGCGACAGATTTTCCATATTCCGCTTTGCCCCGTGATGTTTAAAAATGTACGTGACAGCTTCTTCCTAATGCTGCAGGCTTGGCTGGCACTCAAGCAGTAACAGACTGTGGGACACCAGGGGCATGAAATATCACACCAATAGCCAGAGAGGGGGTAAAAAAAAAAAGAGATGTCAAAGTGCAGTGTGTTTCCAGTCCGTTGTTGTGAACCATCCTCTGCGCGATGTGAGAGATCTTTCAAAGCCGGCCAAATGCTGTCATTTCTGAATACCATTTTAAATATTCATCCAGACTATTTTCAACATCTGTGCCCGGCATGTTGTGAAAATGCAATGAGAAACGTTATGGAAACCAGATCACTTTATTCTCATATGGAGTGGAAAGGCGTGGAAGCAATGAAGACTTCTGGACTGGAACTCTGAGTCCCTCGCATCCACTGGGGGTAGTGCAAGGAAAATCCTCTGCACCTTGAGGGATTCTGATGAGACCACTCAGTAGAGCTAAGCACTGAGGTAGAAATGTGCAAAAGGGGTATGAGAGACTGCAGTGGGGTTAGAATTGGGTGAAACAACTAAGGGATCAAGATGTAGAAGAGGTTAATAAATGGGGTAGAAAAAAATCATAGAACACCACCCTGAGTTGGAAGGGACCCAAAAGGACCATCGAGTTCAAATGCATCCAGGGAGGGCTTGCTTGTCCTGCAAGGTCAAGAGCTCCAAATGTTGAGTTACTGTTGCATTGGGAACTTTAGGAGTAGATCTTCAGCTTGCACTAACTGGGGGATGCAAGAGTGTTGCAGCAAAATGGATTCAGGTCTGCATCATACGGGTGATGCTATGCTGAAGTCTCCTCTCCCCAGAGTGGGACCACCTCAGCCCAGGACCAGTGGTGAGCAGAGTGGGCATGGGGGACCCAGCAGGACATCCATGCTGGGTGTTGGTCGCTCCTTCCCGTGGTCAGCATGGCTTACGAGTTACTGAAACTGGTGAGCAGGGATGTGTCCCAGCATCCTGCATTTGACAGCTCCATGCACATAGCTGAGTAGCCTGGGGACTATTTTTTTTGTGGTGGATTTCTTTTTTCTTTTATTTTTTGGTTGTTTTCGATAACCTTGGAAATCTGGGCTCTGCTGCTGCCTTTTGTAACATCAGGCTGCAACTAATTCAAGCCAGGCCAGATCCTGACCACAGGTATGCCAGTGTAAATTTGAATGGAGTTGCTTATGTCTCGGTTTGGCCCGATGTGAATGGAGTTACTTCGGGCTGATGCCAAAGCACTGAGGTCAGAATCTGGTCCATCCTTTCCTGTGTGCAGTGTAATTTGTACGCGTCTCCTGGCACCGCCAGGGTATCGTATGGCTTGTGTAATTCTGGCTCTGGCCTGCCAAGAGTGCACTGCAATATCCATCACCTGCAGTGCCTGCTGCAGGAAGATGCTGCGGTGTAATTGCCCCCCTGAGCTGTGCGTGCAGGGGGCTGAGAGCCCGAGGGGCTGTGTGAAGGGGGCAGCTCTGCGGATGTGGGGCTGTAAGCACTCAGAAGCTCCAGATACTTAAATATCAGGAGAGATGAGGGAGCTTGTAAAGGAAAGTGAAGCATCTCCTTTGTGCCATTAGCCATGTCCCAAGTGGGCACCAGTTGCTCCATTAGCAGCTGGGAAGGCGATTAGCACTCCCAGACACACTGCATCCCTCCAGCCTCTCCCAGCGCACACTCCCTCTCTCTGGAAAGCTGAGCCAGACCAGTACCTTGACTCCACGGAGTTTTTCCTTTCACTTTAAATTCACTTCTCCGTTGTGTTTTTATATCCCAGAAACACATGGAATGATTTATCCATGGCCAGAGCAGCGTTTGGGCCTGATTCTGTTCGTTGGGTGGAGAAATTCAGCTTCCCCAAGCTTGTATCAGCATGGTGGGAGAGGGACCTGGGTATCCAGGGACCCTGGCAGCCCCCCATGGATCTTGTTCATGGGCTAGGGCAGAGCTCCCCAGCACGTGTGGCAAGAGAATGCAGATGCCCTCATACAGACAAAGGGCCTGTAATAAGGTGGAAATGTGGAGGTTGTAGTAGCAGATACACCCTGGTTAAGGGACATACTGTGGTGACTTGTGCCTGGTTTCAGCTTCTCTGAGCACATCATTCCTCTTCTGCTTTGGGTTCTGTCCCATCCTCCAGTGGCTTCCTTCTGAGAGCATCTGAGGTGCTGGTGGGCTTTACTGAGGATAACACAGCTCAGGAACGAGCATCCTCCCACATCAGTCTTACCCAAGAGTCTTAGTTGTTGGACCCCCTCAAGTACTAGCTGCTTTGGTCCTTGCCCAGGAATCTCTGCCTCCTGAGCCATGGCTTTTGCCATGCATATTTGTGCCCTGTGTGGGTGGGTGGCTCCATCCCTGCCCCATGCTGGCACCCAGGACCGTGTCTCTGTGCACAGGGTGATGCAGCACCTCATGGGGACCAGTCATTCCTATCTCAGCCAGTTCCAAGTAAGGCCATGTCTTGTCCTCAAGTGATTCAAATCCCCCCACGCCACGCTGTCCTGGCCTGGAGGAGAAATGCAGTCGGCTGCAGCATGGCAGCAGCATTGGTGTGGGGGCATCAGCCTGGGGGAGCAGCACAGGCAGGAATGCAGCACCATTGCCCTGTCATTCCTTGGGGTGCTCCCATCCCCTTCCAGGGCAATGCTGGCTGCTCAGCTTTAGTCATCACCTGCCCCCTAAGCCCACATTTTTCCAACAGCAGAGCACCACTTGTGCCTTCCCTTCCACTTTAATTACAGAAGACTGCTCCTGTGCTGCAAAGGTCCTGGGATCAAACCTGGTAAATAACCTGCTTTCCTCCCTGCCCTGTGTTGTTCCACCTAATCCTGTAATTACTTCAGCAAAGTTGCTGTGACCCCAGTCTGCCAGGTGGTGATCCTGGGTCTGCTGTAGGCACCAGCATCCACGTTGTGGGAAGTTTGCTCTCCTTGCCCTGTCTCACCTGCTGCACTTGCCTCATCCATTCAATTTTGGGGACCAAGCACCTATGCAATGGCACAGTATCGGGAGACCTGGAGCTCCAGGCATGCATCTGCACCCAGCATCACCCCGGTAGCACTGCCTCCTGGAAAGACTATGGAAAAGGAGCCCACAGTGGGCTGGAGCATCACCCTGACAAGTCTCCCATAAGGCAGGGAAACACTGCTGGTTGCTCTAGGAAGTGTGTCGTTGTAGAGAGAAGGGGTGTGGAGATGTTGGATGTGGAAGCTAATTTTTTTTAAAGCACTTCTGAAGTGCTCCAGCAGCATGACTTCCTTCCAAGCCGCACGGCTGTTAGCATTCCCGGAGTGAGTGGAGGAGTGAGGAAATCGCCCACCTCAAAAATGCAGCCGCTTCTGGGGAGGAGCTGGGAGGGCGGCTGCTTCTTCGGGAAGGGTGAGCCCCGCCGACGCATTCCCCGGGGCCACGGCGGCTGCTGCTGGTGGCAGGGAGCTGGCAGCCACTCGAGAGCCTCGCTGGGGACACTCTGGGGATGCTGTCCCTGGGAAAGGGGTTCCACTGCTCATGACCCTCCTCACGGTGAATCCAGGAACGTGCTGGGCTGGATTCGGCACCTAGGGGTCATCCCAATTCTCTCTGCTTAGTCAGCAGTGTCACAATTTGATCTGAACCGGGGCAGCAAAGATGGGAAGTGAAAAAGGGGGGCAGATGGGGACCAGGGACAGAAATACCCACTCCCAGGCCTCTCTGGCAGCTTGCCGGCAGTCCCAGGGTCATGCTGAATATGCATAAAAGGGAGCAGATTGCAGCTTGCCCTCCTCTCCAATACGGAGGTGAGGCCCATGGAGACCACTGGCCCCAGCTCTGTCAGTGGGATAATGGGGTGAGCTGAGCACGGAGCGTGCGTGCCTGTGTGTGGTCCTGCAGATGATAATGATTTCCACTCATGCCCTGCCTCTGCAGCACTGATGCTCTGCTGAGTGAGTTTTGGCTCCCTGAGTGCAGCAGAGCCACTAAAACTTTGCCACTGAACCTCAGGGACTTGTGCCTTGGCAAGACTGGGAGGAAGGACAAAGCTTCCCACTCGGGCAGGGAGGATGAACAAGAGATGCTCATGCTCCCGTGCATGCCTAAACCAGTAGTAACCTGGTCCTGGGTCCTAGACCTGCTGCTGCAGTGTTCGTAACAGCTTTGCCTGTGGCTTCCCCCCTGGCTACCAGAGATGCTGCTGCTATCACTTTCCCCTGGGCAAGGGTTTCCCCACACCTTTGTGTCTTACCAGACAGGAAATTAAAAGGCCTTTGCCTGAGCATGTCCTTACTCCTGTCACCTTGCTGCCACATAGCAGAGAGAGATGGAGGAGACTCTTTGTTGGCAGTGTTTAGTAAATGCCTTGTTCTGTACATGCTGATCCTCCCTGGAGTAGATGGATGCAGCTACTGAGGACCCCTGGGGGTTTCTCCTCTCTACCGCTAGTGCAGAGCTTTTCCCACAAGGTTGTCTCCCTGGTAGTGCTGCCCTGTGGGTGGTGGGATGAAAGGTGATGGCTGCAGTACCTGACTGTGTGCCCTCTGTGGGATGTGCAGGTGGAGGGGGACAGTGAGAGGGAGAGGGCTGGCAGTACCACAGGGCCAAAGGCGCTGTGCTGGCTTCTGCAAGTAAATGCATTGCCGGGTCTTGCTGGCTGTTGAGGGGGAGTCCATCAGTACCTTGCAACCCCTTTGTTGGGTGAGAATACAGGAGCAGGGCTCTGCCAGTGGGCTGGCAGGGGCTCGTGCCCACTGCTCAGCACCAGGCAGGGGCTGGGGATCATCCTTCATGATTGTGTTGGGGGATTAAGCAGCCGCAGCCTTTGCTCAACAAGCAGACACAGGGATGTGGCAGCAGCCACAGCTTCATCTCCTGCCCAGGAGGCAGCTGCTTGCAGTGGAGCCAGGAGCCCCAGTGGGGGCCCTGTAGGCTTCCTGCAGTGGGGGATGCTTTTCCCTGCCTGGTGCTCATGGCACGGCATCTCCTCTGCTGTGGTGACTGCTACATCCCTGCAGTCTCTAATCTTGCAGCCACACTCCTCAAGCAGTGGGTTTTCAATGCTCTGGGCACTCCAGGGACAGTATCCTTTGTCTTGCTGGCAGCCAAGTCACCAAGCCACGGGCTGACATGTCCCCAAAAGGCTGTGCAGCATTGTGGTAAAGCTGGAACTGTGCTGCTGGGGCGATGCAGGGACCACCAAGGGAGCTGCCAATTTTTCACATTCCTTTTTCCATCAGCAGAGGATTAAGCAGTGAGAAAACAGCACAGAAGTGGCAAGGGCCAGTTTTGCCTTGGAGAAGATGTCCCAGGATGGGCTAAGACCCCTGTCCCTGTTGTTCCCTTGGTAGGCACAGGCTGTATCTGCTGGGCTGGCCATGGCTGGGCAGAGAGGAGCTTTCCCTTATTAGTGGTTTGGCAGCCTGGAGAGGCAGTTTTCTTCCACAGTCATGACTCCTTCTTCTTTGCAAAATGTAATAACAAACCAAAAAAAAAGGTCCCAAATCATTGAAATAGGCTGTTCCTTGGAGCCTCCTTTGGCCAGAGTGGGTAGCTGGACAGGTAGGAGTGACACCAGGGCTGTAGATGGGGGCTGGAGCTGGGGATACAGGGCTGGGTCATGCAGAGCTTTGTTCCTCAGAGAGAAACACAAGTCATCCTTGTAAAGGATGTAAATCATCACTAGCAAAGATTTACTAGTGGGAGAGGGGAGGATCAGGGGATCCCCCTCTCCTGCCTAGTCATGGCATTGGGATAGTTGAGGCTGGACAACTTGGCTTTGGCTCTGCACAACCCATGGGATGGTAGGGCTGATGCCACCTACCCAACCAGGAGGCTCAGAAATCTGCTATGGCAAGAATGGGACATGGCAAATCTTCATTGTGTGGGAGGTCCTTCATGCATTCCGAGCCAGCAGGAGGGAATGTGACCTTCAGATCTGTTCCACTCTTCAAGCCAATAACTCAGGAGATTGGCCACATCTCCTGGGAGCCACTAAGCTCCCTGGCCCTGTGCTGCAGCTGCTGGGAGAGGAGCCCAGCTAGGTCCTGCATTTGGTCCTGGACTTTCCCCCAGTCAACAAACACACCAGACCCAGACCTGGATTTCTTGGGGGTGAGGCCAGAATAACTTCCTTTGCTGTTGGGTAGTGTGGCAGGAAAATTTGGAGGGGATCCACCCCCTGGCTTGGAGAAGCCACTGCCCATAGCCAGCAAAGAAAGTAGTGGTGTGTTCAGGAGCTCCAGGTCTTCATCTCAACAAGCTCCTGCCTCTTGCTCAGTGTGCCTTCAAGGTGTTTTTGCTGCTGTTTCTCCTGCTCTGTCAGGAGCTATTTTGTGCCACAGGTGGACAACTTTGCAGCTCCTGTTGCATCTGAAAGATCTCCCCTAACTCTTCCCCATTACCAGCCCTTGTCAGCTATGCAGTGACAAGATCTCTGAACTGTGTGTGACAGCCAGGGCTCCTGGCAGGCAGAAACATTCCTGTCACCACAGGACAGTTTGTAAAAGGCCAGGGAAGGGCTGTACCCTGGTTTCAACCTCTTCCATCAAAAGCTTAGGCCCTTTTCCCATTCCTGTGGTATCTCAGTCCTGCTGGTGAGCAGTGAGGGATAGGTGTGGATGAAGTAATTGCTTCCTTGCTCCCACGATACTGCATCAATGGTACGGGGTGGGAGGATGGGTACAGGTGTTGGACCAGACATGGGGGAGTTTCCCATCCCTTACCAGCCCTCCCAACACAGGTGGTTCTGTGGCCATGACACACTGGTGCCACTCACTCTTGTTGTTCTTCTTCCAGGGAGGAGCCACTTCCCTCTCCCTAGAAGGATGGAGGTCCTGCAGCTCCTGCGCCTGCTCCTCACCACTGCCATGCTGGGCCTGTCCCAGACAGTGAACCCCTTTGTGGCCCAGCAGACCCCCCCAGACCCTTGCTACGATGAGAGCGGTGCTCCTCGACGCTGCATCCCTGAATTTGTCAACGCTGCCTTTGGGAAGGAGGTTCAAGCCTCCAGCACATGCGGGAAGCCCCCGACACGGCACTGCAACGCCTCGGACCCCCGCCGAGCCCACCCACCCGCCTACCTGACTGACCTCAACACTGCCTCCAACATGACCTGTTGGCGCTCGGAGACCCTCCACCACTCACCCCAGAACGTCACCCTCACCCTCTCCCTTGGCAAGAAGTTTGAGGTGGTCTATGTCAGCCTCCAGTTCTGCTCGCCCCGGCCCGAGTCCACTGCCATCCTCAAGTCCATGGACTATGGCAAGACCTGGGTGCCGTACCAGTACTACTCCTCCCAGTGCCGTAAGATCTACGGCAAGCCCAGCAAAGCCACGGTCACCAAGCAGAACGAGCAGGAGGCCCTGTGCACCGACGGCCTCACCGACCTCTACCCTCTCACCGGGGGGCTCATTGCCTTCAGCACCCTCGACGGGCGGCCCTCGGCCCAGGACTTTGACAGCAGCCCCGTGCTCCAGGACTGGGTGACGGCCACCGACATCCGCGTGGTCTTCAGCCGCCCACACCTCTTCCGTGACCTGGGCAGTCGGGACGCCGGCGAGGAGGAGGGGGGCACGGGCTCCACCCCCTACTACTATGCGGTGGGGGAGCTGCAGGTGGGTGGGCGCTGCAAGTGCAATGGGCACGCGGCGCGCTGCGTTAGGGACAAGGAGCAGAAGTTGGTGTGCGACTGCAAGCACAACACGGAGGGACCCGAGTGCGACCGCTGCAAGCCCTTCCACTACGACCGGCCCTGGCAGCGGGCCAGTGCCCGGGAGGCCAACGAGTGTCTGGGTAAGGCACTTTTAAACGTTTTTGTTTTCTAGAGCTGAAATGCTAAAACACACCATGAGGGTAGGAAGTGATGGATACTGAGCAAATGTGATGGAATGTGCTTGGAGATGCTGGGGAGCATCTCCTGTGCTGGAGGATTGGGAAAGGCTCAGACATCTACCCTGTCTCTGCTGCAGGTGTCCTGTCAGAGATGCAGTGGTCCCACTATGAGCCAAAGTACCAAAACCCTCTGAAAAATCACTCGTGTCTTCCAGCCAGTCAGCAGACCTCAGTGCGGGACGCCAATCTGGGATTGTTTCCCTTGGGCAGCAAACCAGTGTCCATGGGCCAGAGGGGCAGTTGCAGCAGTTCCCTGTGAGATGTGCTTGGGGTCAGGGAGCAGGCAGAAAAACCTGTCAGAGGCTGAGCTTCCTAATTAGAAATTTTGTCCTTCATGTTCAGTCTGTGTGGTGTTTTTAGCTTGTCATTCCTTGCAAAGGTTCCCCTGAGTTAAAAATACTGTCACCAAAATGAAACATTTCCAAAACACCAAACTGGTATTAGTTGGCTGTTCTGCTCACCGATCTTTCCGGTGAAGACTTTTGCTTTTTGTCCTGTTTTGGGATGGGGCTGGGGGATGCCAGAGCCCTGTGAAGGTCTGGGAGAGGGAGGAACAGACTTTCGCTCCTCCTGGACAGGAGCCCAGGTCTCAGGGGGTGGTGGGAGGATGGAGACAAGGGAAAGCTGTACCATTAATCAGCTTCTGAAAGGCTCAGTGGATGTGCCAGAGGTCAGAAGGACTTGTTAGTATTTGTGATCGATGTCTTGTTGAGAACCCAGCTGTCTGCTTCAATATATACATGTTACAGCAGATTTCTTCTAAGAGAGGCTAAAAAGGCAGTGGATTCAAAGCAAGTGCTGGAGCTGATGCTGTAAGCCACCTCCTGCCCTGTGGGAATGTGTTAGCCCTTGTGCTTTTCCACTTGTTTCAAAAGATGAGTTTTGGAGCTCAGAAAAAACCCTCCACTTTGCAATCTCCCTGGGCTGCTGCAGGTCAGGCAGGGGAGGCCTCCAGTAGGTGTGTAAGCCCATGGAAACCCCCAGGGCACAAGGAGGACCTCACCCCACTGGCTGTCCCCTTGTGCCCCCCACTCTGCACCTGCCTCACTCCACGTCCTCCAGTACAGCAGCAGCACAGCAGTGGAGGTAGGAGTGGCACAAACGGGGTTAAACCACAGGAGGCTCATTTTTGAGTAGCATCTGCAGGTTTTCTGTCCATCTCGTCCTGGGCAGGGTGAGGGTCCCTTGCGCTGAGCATCCTGTCCCCAGCTGCGTCACCCTTTTGGCAGATGGAGCTGAAAAGATAAACGAGGGAGGGAAGAGGAGGCGGGGCCGCAGTGCTATCCCTTCAAGCCCCCCCGACAGCCCTGCACACAAAGACCCTTCCCCGAGCTGCGTGTGAAAGTAGTTTTTTCCTGTTGATTCGCTCCCCTTCTTTCTCTTTTTCCCCTCTCGGGCTTTGTGCCCTCTCTGAAGGGACCTGAAAGAACTTCTCCATTACCCGACTTCGAAGGGCTTAGCGGCTGAAAGCTGGATTAGCTCCTCGAGCCTTCCCCTCTGTGCCTTTCAACAATGACATCTCCCCAGCCAGCACGAACAGACGCAGCAATTAGCACCAATTAAAAGGAGAGGCTGCCCGGGAAGTTCCCTTTGCTCAGCCTGGGGGCTGCGGGGTTTCGTACTCTGTCCTGTGGTCAGACAGCAGCGAGGCCGTCTGGTGGTCGCGGATGTCAGGCGTGGCTGGGAAGTGGGGAGGAAGAGGAGGAGAGTGGGTGGATGCAGGAGCTTGGCAGCTCAGTGACAGCCCGGGGGCAGGGTGGGGGATCTCAGCGCCCTAAAAGGGGGTGAGAATGGATCCGTAGGGCTGGTACAGCTTCAGATCATGTTGGGATACGTCAGCTCTTGGCTCTGTGCTCCCCAGCATTCTGCATGGGGGTTTGTCTCAGTCCAGTGCATGGGAGTCTCTGCCTGCTCCAGGACGGGGACAAACTGCTGTGCTACAGCACGGCACGATGCTGGGACATCCATCCGTGCAGCTGGAGGTGAGGACAAACATTTGTTGTTTCACCAGAATTTTTGCCTCTGGGAAATGCACAGGTGAACCAGCCAAGTACTACCTGAAGTCTGAGCACTGGCACAGGGCACAACCCCACCACGGCTGCCGTAGGGTGACTGTGGTGACTGTGGCGTTCGTGGGGACATCACTGTGCTGCAGGGTTGAGGGGGTCAGCGTCAGTTCGGCAAGCAGGGAGGTTTGGGTCTGTCGCAGCCAGGACAGTGGCAGTGGATTTGCCAAGCTGCTGGCTTGGCAAGAGGGCGCGGTGCCAGCTTTGTGCTGCAGAGTGCATGGCCCCGTGCCTGGTGGTTGGAGACCATCGATCCTCAGGCACGGGAGGCTCTCCTGACGCACCGTAGGGGCTGCATGTCCCGCAGGGAACTTGCCCTGCCAGTACTGGGAAGCTCTGTATGTCCTCTGGTGTGTCCAGGGCAGGGAAGAGGGATGTGTCCCCACCCAAGTATCCCCCCATCTTTTCTCCTGGGACAGGCTGTGTGAAGGATAATCCCGGCAGAGGGGCTGGCAGGAGCAGGATTACCAGAATCCTGGGGACCCCCCTTCTTTAGCTCTGCAGACTTACACCTCCTCCTCCCCACTACTGCAGCCGGTTTCAGCCTGCACCAACGAGCTGCTGGGGGCAGCCCGGTCGCCCCCTCGGCAGCCCGGCCCCCCAAACACCCGGACCGGGGAAGGAGGGGAAGCGGATTAGCACGAGGCAGCCACTGGAAGTAATTGATGCACTCGCTGGGGATGCGGGAGCCCTTGTTTCCTTTGTGGCCGCCGCGGCAGGAGATCTCTCCGGAGCACCAGGATAATGCACGGGGCTTGCTTTGATCCGGGGCCTCGGCGGGAAAGGGGCGGTGCTCTCCTGGGAAAACCTCGCGGGCTGCTCGGGGGGGATGTGGTGATCCAACCGGGATGTCGGTGCCTGAAAACAGCAATCCCCGGAGCAGTGGTGGGATTTGGAGGATCACTTGTAATTCCCTTGTGCCCCGTGCCCCTTACTGTACATTTTCCCTTCCCCTGGGAGTTCCCCTGACAGCACCTGCTCCCCAGTAGACGTGGTGAAAACCAGTGAGTTGCCAGCAGCATCAGCCGTGGTCCTTTCCTGGGAGGAGCAGGGGGAAAGCGATGGCTTTAGGAGGCGAGCAAGCGGACAGCATACCCCTGCCACCCCTGCCCTGCCTGGGCAACCCCCTCTGCCCCCCGAGTTGGCAGCAGATCTGGAGTGCAGGGGAAGGCAGCCCTGGCAGAGGAGATTTACACTTGTCTGACCATCCCGAGTCCTACTCCGCCCGGGATGGGGATGGAGAGCCTTTGTTCCTCGCAGCCCCTTGGAGAGGGTTCTCTCGTCCTTCTCCTCCTGCATCTTGGCAGCAGCACAGTGAACCCTTCTCTCCTAACAACTTCCCCAGGATGGCGGGACAGCGTGGATGAGAGGAAAGGGGCTGTTCTGGTCTCGGCTACCATGGAACCGAGAGGTGCAGCCTCATCCTGCCTTGTGTCCCAGCCAGGCTCTCCTCCAGCCAAAGCAGGGGCGTAGCTCAAATCTGCTGCGGGTTGGCAGCAGCAGCCGGTCTAGGGTTTCGCTGATCCGGCTGCCTTCCCTAATTATTCCCAGGGAACTTGTAGGGGCGGTAAGCCTCGCTCCTGCCCTGCGGGCTCCACTGCCTGTCCCACGTGTGCCTCGGTGCATGGCGCTGCCTGTCCCGTGCCAGGGACTCTGTCCCAAAGCCCCTCGTGCTGTCATTCCAGGCTCCTACATCTGCAGCAGTCTGGAGGAGGAGAGGTTTTGGGGTGGCCAGGGCCTGGGAAGGGGTTCAAACACCATCAAAAGGGAGACAAAAGATTGCTCCATTGCAAGGTGTCAACATTTAATTAGTCTATTATTGCAAATTATTAGAACTTGTGATTGTTTAATTGATGATATGATTGTTTAATTGGGCATACTGTACAAGAGCGGAAGTGAGCTACCAGGTAATTAGCCCCAAACTGTGCAATTAAATTCTTATTAATACCCCAAACAGCAGGGAACATTCAAGCCCTTAATTAGTGATTAACGGGAGACAGACAGAGCTTACAACTGCCTCAGTACTGAGGAACAGTGAGAGTATTTAGCTGGGTGAGAGGGGGACCTGTCTGCCCCGATTAGCTCCGGATGGCTGTGCCAGGGGATGAGGGGATTGCCGTACGTGTTAGTGTGACCCTGTCCCTGAGTGGGGACAGCCACCCAACCTGGGGTGGCCAAGCCCAGCCAGGTGCCCATGTTGGCTCTGGAATCCCGGCTTGGCAGTTATGGACACCAGCCCAGAGCAGGCAGCACCACTGTCTGAAGGAGAGGGTATGATGCTGACCTGCCAGGGGAGGTTTCTTCCCCAAACCCAGCTCCTGGGAGGATCAGAGGGTCTGCAGCATGTTCCAAGGGAAAGGTGGCCCTGGGGTAGATCAGGACACGCCAGGAAATGCCAGGAAAAGGCCCTGCCAGTTATTCTCTCACCAATTAAACTGAAGGCAGGGGGACCTGCGCCGAGGGCAGCAAATCATTTACCCAACAGTTCTCCTCCATTGCCCATTGCCTCCCCTCTGGTCTGCCAGCCCCTCTCCTTCCCCAGAGCATTTTGGGGGCGTTCCAAGAGAGATACAGAACGGCCTTTTGGGATGACCCCACTTGCCTTTCAGTGCTGCAAGGGGAAAACAAGGCCCCTCTCCTCCCAAAAATTGCTCCTTTGGCACAGTTCTGTAGCAAAAGGCACCCTGTCTTGTCCCTGTCCCATTATCTGGAGAGTGCAAGAGCACCCTGGTTGTCAGGATACTTCATTTGTCTCTTCCAGCCCTGGCAAAGCCTGTTTGAATGTCAGCGTCCTCAGTTCAACAGCACCTTGTGCTACCCGGGGCCTTGGGCATTATTTGCTGTTTTCCTTCCACACACCACAACCCAGAATTTACCTTAAAAATCCCTATTTTCCATTGTCACCAGGGAAAAAGAAAATAGCTCAAAAGGAACAAGCCCCTGAAGGTACCTAAGGCCACACCGGGTGTTATTTTGATGCCTACCATGTGATTTCTCGCTAATCTCATAACTCGGGGGAGCTCTGCGGGCAGCTGAGGTTTGAGTGTGCTGGCACTAACCTACTGCTCAACTCAAGCCTCCCAAACCTCCTTTTTACGGTGGGGGTTTGCTGTTTCTCCCGCAGCGTGCCCGTGGCCGGAGCGCTGGGGCAGGCGAGGCAGTGTTTGATCTGTGCGGGGTGAAGCTCCCACTGGCGCTGCTGGCTGCAGGGAGGCAACTTCACACGGCCGCCAGGCCAGGCCCAGGCAGTTAAATCTGGGCTGACACGTTAATGAATTTCACAGTATGCCTGGAAAAGCTCTCACCCAACCTCAATTTACCAGCACGGGGAGGGGGCCGGGGCTGGGGGAGCAGGGCGCCACATTTTGCCAAAGGAAATCTTGTTCCCATTATCTTTTTGCAAGAGTGTTAAGCTGGAATGGGCAGTGCTTTGCCTTTTTATCTCGCACACGTGGAATCGGCCAGGAGGGCTGTGTGCTTCCCGGGGCTAATTTGTGTGTGCACATGTAAGAGCATGCAGATGTTTCTGTGCACATCTGTGTGTGCTTGCCTGTGGGCACATGTACAGCTCTGGGGGTATTTTGGTGCACGTCTGTGTGCACATATGTTCACGTGCATGTTTGTGTGCATGTGTGCTTGTGCCTGTTCCTGCATGCACACACAGGGATGTGAGCACACAGGGGCTGCTCTGTGGATTTCTGTGTGTGTGGGGGGCTCATGCACACAAGATGGAGCTGTAAATATAAAGAGTTGGGGGCTCAGTTGCTGGGGAGGGCTGTCCCACAGCCTTGCATGAGGTGGGTGGTCCTGCTGGAAGGCCGGGTGGGCTCTGTTACCAGAGCCAGCTGCCAGGGAAGGGGCAGGAGGGACAGTGGGGGTGCAAGTGCCCTGCTGGCACTGCCAAACCCCTCAGCTGCAGCTCTCCATCCCACACTTGCTTGCCTCCAGCCGAGTGGTGCCAGTTCCTACACGTGTCTTTTCTCCTCTGTCCTGACCTCACGGCTCCAGCCCCACAGGATGCTGGATGCTGCACATCTGGATGGCACACTGGGACAACCTGTGCTGTGCTGTGTCCATCCCAATCCCAGCACAACCCCCCACTACAGAGGGGAACACCAGGGCAGCTCCAGCCCACCCAGAGGATCCTGAGTTGCACCTTCAGCCCTCATCCTCTCCCCTTCCCCCACAGCCTGCAACTGCAACCTGCACGCGCGGCGCTGCCGCTTCAACATGGAGCTGTTCAAGCTGTCGGGGCGCAAGAGCGGCGGCGTCTGCCTCAACTGCCGGCACAACACGGCGGGGAGGCACTGCCACTACTGCAGGGAGGGCTTCTACCGCGACCTCAGCAAGGCCATCACCGACCGCAAGGCCTGCAAAGGTAAGCTGGACAGGCTCCAGGACAGCACATGAGTGACAGAATCTCTCTCGGTCTCCTTGCTCTCCCTTCCCTTCCTTGGGATGTCCTGCTCACTTTGGCAACTGCAGGTCAGCTCCAGCCAATACCCTGATCACCTCTTATCACCCCTAGGGCACCAGGCAAGGATGGCACTTCGAGCCCAGTATCAACCAGAGGTGGAGGAGGATTACAGGAAGGGTCTCTCCCTTGTAGGTTGCCAGGAGCCTGGGAGGGTTCTGGTGTGTTTGCAGTTACCATCTCCACTGGTCAGTGTTTGGAGAGATGCTGAGGAGGTGCTGAAGTAGATGTGACTAAATGTGCGGGAAACCTGTCTCTGATAGGGATGTTGTCTGGGATATAGACATACTTGGAGCATGGGTTCCCTGCCCCTGAAGGGCTGGGGATGCTGGTGGAAGTCACATTTCACTGTTTTCCAGCTATGGGATGTCTCTTGGGACCTGTTTTTGGGGAGATGCTGAGCACCATGGCTCCTGATAGCTGGCCTTGAGCTGGCCAGGGGCTACACTGGCTCCAAGCCATCGAACTGCAGCTTGACCTCTCAAGGTCCCTAGCCTGTGCCAAACATCATGGGACCTGTACCTCTCCTCTCCCTCTTTTTAACTCCTGGCCAAGCCTGTCTGGTTCCTTTTCCCTCTCCCTGCTCAGCCTGTCTGTGAAGGCTTTTCTAAACAACAGTTTCACCAAAGAATTTGAGGTAAGAAAACACCCTGCCTGTCCCCAAGGACTGTTGAGATCCAGACTGGAAAATCAGATGGGCAGGAAGTCAGCCATGACTGTTTAGAGGCTGAGAATTCATCCCTGATCCCTGTTTTTCTGTCTTTGATTGTGAGTCCCTCCTGGAAGGGAGCACAGTGTTCCTCTCAGATCTCTCTCCAATGCATTTTGCAGCCATGTGGGCACTGGGCCCCTTCACTGCTGCAAGAACATGATGCTCGTGTGTTTATGTAGGGCCTACAGGAATTACTGGAGCTGCTTTTTGGACCACTAACGTTGTGGCCATGGACCCAAATTGAAGGATTTGACTTTTGGGTGCATTAGGGCTGTTGGAGGTCTGGCTCATTCAGGCTGGGATATAATAAAGGAATTCCCTCCATTGCCTGTGGTGTGTGAGTGGCCTCTCCTCATCCTTGCTGCTGTCAGCAATGCTTGAGAGGATGGAGAGAAGGGAGAAACTTCCCATGATTGCACAGTGTCACAGCAGGAGCAGGCCTGAGCAGGCACTACTGCCAGCTTGTTAGCAAACTGAGCTAATAATTTTCAACAACAAGTGTTGTGGCCGAAGCCACAATGGGATCTCGGAGTCTGAGGCTCAGCAGAGTAAAACTGCTGACGATTCGGGCACAGGGATGGGTTCTCGTTTGATAGTCTGCTCTGTTGGCAGGAGCAGGATAAGGGGCCTAGGAATGGGAACAGCCACGAACAAAAACCAGGGACAAGAACAGGACCAGGTCTGAGGGCTCAGGGTTAAATAGGGGGCAAAAGGGGTGGAGAGGAAGGTCAAGGGCCAATAGGGATAAAGGAGAGTGGGGCAAGGGCGTGGTTGGGGGTCAGGAGAACCAATAGGGCAACAGGGGCGGAGCACTGTGGTGAACCAGAGCCAATGGGGATTGAGCGAGGGAAGAACATTCTAGAAAGGGCACATAGGTGGTCAGCAGGGACTGAACTGGGCTGGCATTAACTTATGAAGCAATGAATGAACAGAATTTACAACACTTTAACTGGTGACTGCAAAGGCCCATGGGACGGAGGCCTTTTCTCACTCTAAGCTAAAGGGGTGTTTCTCCCCATTTGCCTCTGCCCCTCCAGGGCTGAGGCGTGACCACGCTGGTCACAGGGCCTCCACACCCAAGCAATCCCCTCACAGCCCCTGCTCCCAGGGACCACAAGCTGTTTCCACCCTGTGGCCTTGGCTGTGGGCACGGCAGCCCCTGGAACCATTGCATTAATGGAGATTGTGTCAGGGGGCAGCCAGGTCCCGAGCTGTGCCAGGTGCCAGTGTCCTTGGGGTAACACAGGGACACCCTGAGAGAGAGGAAGAGGAGGAGGCAGGACAAGACGTGCATCCTGATGCTCTATGGCACAGCATCCCAGATTGTGTCCCATTCCTGGGAGCCATCCTGGCTCTGCTGAGGTGGTGCTGCAGCTGCTCCTGCTGCAGCACCACCAAACTGGGGCACTGCAGCAAAATTCTTTTTTCCATGAGGATTCTGTCAAGTGCTGAGGGCTGTCAGGCAGCTCCAGCTCTCCCCCAACACTTGAGAGGTGCCGGGGTGGCTGTGCTGCCTTCACCTCACCCTTCATCTCCTGCAGTCAGCACCTCACCTCCCAGCCCTCCCCAAAGAATGGTTTCTGCTTTTCTTCAGATTAGGGAGGTTTAGGTTGGATATCAGGGAAAAGTTCTTCCCCCAGAGGATGCTGGGCTGCCCAGGCTCTCCAGGGAATGGGCACAGCCCTGAGGCTGCCAGAGCTTCAGGAGAGTTTGGACAGTTCTGTCAGGCACACGGTGGGATTGTTGGGCTGTCTGTGGAGGGACAGGACTTGGATTCAGTGATCATATTTGGTCCCTTCCAGTTTGGGATATTCTGTAATTCTATGACCAGCTCTTTCTATTTTTGCTCCAAAACGGATACAATCCCAAGCAAAGTGGACACCATGCAGGCATTCACCTCCCCAGGGGCCCCAGAGCCCCCAGCACCACTTCTCTGGGCATGGGGGGGCTCAGTTTCTACTCCAGATGGGCAAGAGAGCACTTACCAAAGAGAAATAATAGAAAAAAATGCCAAAAGCTAATAAAGCAAGCTGGGTTTGGCTGGGACCAGGGAGGATTACTGAATATAGCACTGCTGCAGGTTGCAATGTTTCCTACCTGGCTGTGGCTCAAGTCTCTCTCCATCATCTCCGAGGATGGGGAAGGCAGAGGGGGCCTGGCTGCTCCCATCTGCCTCTGCCCACCATTTGTCAGTGCGAGTCTTGCTCCACCGCCCTCACAGAGCAGTAATTGTGCAGCATTACAGTGATGGAAAGCATCTCTGATCCAAGGTGGCTTCTCTGGAGGGGACAGGGCGGGCAGAGAATCCCAGGATGCCCAGGAGTTGATGGGACTGGGTGAGCACAGATGCTGCATCAGAGGAGAAATGGCAGCCAGTGATGCCTGGGCTGCGGAGAAGCAGAGGAGTGGGATGGTTCCCCCCTCGCAGATAAACCTCTGTCCCTGTGCCAAGCCACGGGCAGGGCTCTGCCATTCTGGGGGGGGGATGCTGCTTCCGGAGGGTTGGCAGGGTTTGCCTGTGGTTTGGAAGTGCTGCAAAGCTCAGCCGAGCCAGAGGAACATGTGCACAGGGCCGACCCCTGCCACGGTGCATATGTTCAGGAGGATCTGGCAGCAAAGGTGGTACCCTGGATCTGGGGAGCCAGTTCCTGGTTCTCCCTCGGGGAACAGAGTTCATAATAAAATCCCTGATGCTTCTGCTTCTTTGGCTGCCCCTCCTCCAGTAAAGCGGAAAGCATTTCCATCCCTCCCTTATCTAGGGCTGGATCTGCTGGGATTGGGAGCTCCTTAGAGGAGGAGCAAGGTCCCAGGTGCTGGCAATGGAGAGCTGGTCCAGATAGGCATATAAATCCACAGAGCTGTGGCAAGACAATTTGGACTTGTTTTTCCTAAAGATGTGTCCCATACCTACAGCTCAGGTATTTACACTCCTGCAAGAAAAAGGCAAGGCAAGGATCCTGGCAGCTGGGCAGGTGGATGGGAACAGTATGCTGTGGATTTGAACAAAGGCTTTTGCACCTACCACAGCACTGGCCCAGGGCAGAGGCTGAGCATCGCAGTGAAGGCAGTTGCTCACAGAATCACAGATTGGTTTGGGTTGGAAGGGACACTGAAGATCATCTGGTTCCAATTCTCTGCCACAGGCAGGGACACTTTCCACTAGACCAGGCTGCAGATGGCTCAGTTAATATTCAGGAAGCAAATCACTAACCCAGAGGCCAGGAACTACTACATCTTATTTAAACAAACCCCAGCACGTGTTACTAAATAACTCTTCAACCACGATTTGTCTCTGCTGGGATGGAGTGTGCTTGAAATAGGCACAGAAATACTGGCTGCAGGTTGTGTCTAACTGAGCAGAGCCCTCGGCCACCGGCCAGCGAGCAGGGAGTGTTTCCCTCCCACTGCCAGCATCACTGCTGGACCCTGCTGGACAGAAAAGCTGGGAGGATGGAAAAGGCAGAGCAACCTACAGGATTCATTCAATGGTGGTAATTGAAAAGTCAAATAAAGGATGGCTGTACATTAATCCCAGTAATTTAAACAAAGCTGTAAACCGTGAGTTTTCTCCAGTGAAAACTGGTGAAGCAGTAGCAGCTAAGCCTCAAGATGCAAAAATACCCTCAATATGAGGTGCAAGACATGCTTTCTGGCAAGCACAGCTTGATGAGTTAAGCTCCAAGCTAGTGACTTAATCCACCATTCAAGCTCCATGGGCCAGATCCTGGCAGCCAGAGGCTGGGAGCAGCAGAGCTTGGTGTGTGGGCAGCGGTGCAGAGCTGCACCCTGCCCCCAGCCCTGCCTTCCCTGGGGCTGGGATAGGCTCTCTGAGCCAGCCCCTCCCCAGGTTATGTCAGGGTGAGGAAGGACAGAGATGCTACAACTGCAGGGGTGGGATGGGCTGTGCTGCAATGCGGGACCCAGCAGGGTAAGCGCTCTTGCATGGGATGCTCTCCCCATGGGAAGGAACAGTGTCTTTTTGTGGGACTGTGGGAAATCCCACTACAGCAGGGCAAGTGAGCAGAGATTGGTCTGGCAGAGACCAAGCTCATACCCCAATGACAGTAATTGGTTGTGCACTAAGATGAGCAAAGCTGCATTAATTACTGATCTGGGTAACCTATCCAGAGTCACTGAAATCCACCTTCTGCCACATGGAGAGAGAGATCAGCTAGATGAACTGGATCCTGATTGGGTTGAGATTTATGTCTGTCCATAAGCTTTACACCAGGAATGGACTACTGGGGCCCAAGGAAGGCCCCTGTTTCCAACAGCCCTGCATCATGCCAAGGCTCCCTTGCTCGCTGCCATTTGTTATCACAGCTGAGCCCCTAAAATATCCCTGTCAGAAAGATGTCCGCTTCCAGTCCTAGCCAAGATCTGATAAGGATGGAGCATCTGGTCCCCATTAGAGGCTGCTCGCTCTGGTTTCTGGCTGTGCAGGAGGGGGGCTCGAGTGCCATGGTGCTCCCACCAGTCCCATCTGGTGAAAATTAGGAAAATGGTAACATCAGGGGGCTGTGGGGGTGAGTGGGGGAGATGTTTTTGTTTTGCTTTGAAATCACGTTCAACTCTTACACTGATGGAGGCCAAGATAACCTCCTCCAGCTCACAGCCAGCCCAGCTCCAGGCAAGCAGATGGGAAGGTCCTCTCCTGAATTAGCATCTCCTTCCCACATCCCTCCATGCAGACAATCCTCAGTGGGTCCATCATCCAGTGTGACATGATGCAGCATTCTTCTGAAAGCAAAGACGACTTTCACCCACCTGAGGTATGGCTTGTCCCTAGAGAGAGTGTGGTAGAAAGGTGTGGGGTCATTCTTTGCCCAGAGTCTCCAGGAGTCAGGAGGGGCATTGAGGCTTGTGAGCTTGGGAAACATTGAGAAAACCTGCTTCATTCTAAAACCAACACAAGGTCAAGGTTTGTGTAAAACACCAGTGATGGTTCAGCTCCATGAACTGAAAAGCTCAGAGGTAGGGGAGCAAGTAGAGAAGATGTTTTTACTGTTTCAACAGGAACATCTCCTTGGAGTTGAGGTAGGGGAAGATCTTAAATGAGAGCTGGTGGCTGCAGGCACATGTAGGAATTGCAGAGGCTCCAGGTGCTCATCCTGAGCATCCCTGTCAGCAAGGCCATACCCCGGCCAACCCTTTGTCCATTCATCCTTCTGTCTGTGCTGCTCACAGCATGTGTGGGGCCATGGCTTGTCCAGGCCCATGGGTCCAGCTGGGTTTGTGCTGTGCCAGCCCCAGAAGCTGATTTCCAGTGGTGCTCTGAAAGGATCCCCCGCCTCTTCGCCCCTCCGGGACTGCACCTTCAGTCCAGTTTGGGGTTTGTGTTGTGCCTCCCCTCTCACATAACCATTTCTCTCTCTCGCACCCAGCTTGTGACTGCCACCCAGTTGGTGCAGCCGGCAAGACCTGCAACCAGACCACGGGGCAGTGCCCGTGCAAGGACGGCGTCACCGGCCTCACCTGCAACCGCTGCGCCAAGGGCTACCAGCAGAGCCGCTCGCCGGTGGCCCCCTGCATCAGTGAGTGCCCCACGCCCTGCCCTGCACTCAGGGACCCCCACAGCCACTAGGGGATGCCCCTTGGTCCCCCAGTCACCATGGAAGGTTTGTGGTGGGGGGGAGGCCCAGACAAGAGGCTGTCTGTCCTTATGGATGTTCTCCAGAGAAATAACGTTCTCCCTGTAGCCCCTCCAATGTTCCACTGCTGGCTCAGACCTTAGAGGGCTTTGGAGGAATATTTCACGAACAGGGCAAAGTATTCCAAAAGAGGCTCTGACCCCCAGCTGCAGTTCAAGATGTTTATTCCAGATGGTGACCAGAGGGGAAAGAGGACCAGTGCGGGAGAAGAGGGTCTTATATAAGCTTCTCCCAGGGGGGGCTAGTTGGGACACAGTCAATAGGGTCAGAAAGGGGAGGAAGGGTTAAACTACATGGTTACAAGCTGTAGGGGTCCCTGAGTGGGGAGAAACCATTCCCCAGGGGAATATAACACTCCAGGAAGTGAAGAGACTCTCTGATCACTTTCTGGGGTGACCTGGGTTTCACCTGCGCCAGCACAGGAGGCTCTGGATTACCCTTTGGGTCAGTGCTTCCAGCTGGCTGAAACAGCTCTGCTGGGTCCCATGCTTGGTACAGCACATGCTCTCCTCACCCAGCTGAGCCCAGAGTGTGGTCACTTCTGGGGCAAGGCCAGAGCCTGTGGTCAGCATAAAACTGTGTTTATTGTCACAGTGGGTTTGAATTTGACCCAAGTGGCAGCAGAACAACTTCCCACCCTACAGCATTTGCTGGGCTGCTGGAGCAGTGGCAGTGCAGGTGACTGGTGGAGCTGGCTCCTCTCTCTCTGTTCTTCCCCAGCTTGGAGTTTAGGAAAGAAATTCCCCCAGATTTTGCTGCCAAGAGTCCTGAGAAAGTGTTATCTTATGTCACATGTATCCCTGTACTGGGCAGCCTGAAGCATGCTGAGATCAGCGAAGCACTCATCTGATGTCCAAACTGAGTTCAGATGAGCTGAGCACCTGGGGAGCATCAATCCCTGGAGCACATATCCTCACAACTACTTAGGGCTCTTGGGGATTGCAGAATTGCAGCCTGGCCCCATTTACTGAACTCATTTTGTGCATCTCCGGGTCTATTCAACGGTCTGCAATGGTCAGGTCAGATTCATCCCATCATCTCTCATTTGTGACCAAACAAATCTCCTCGTGGCCCATTTTCAGAGAGCTTTTGCCCAGCTGTCACCCCCAGAGTTGGGGATCTCATCCTTAAGATATCTGTCCCTTTCTTTTCCAGAGATTCCTGCCATCAACCCCACCTCCCTGGTCACCAGCACAGAGGCACCTACAGGTAAGTGCTCCATGTCCCAGACCAAGTCCATAGCCCCAGCCCTGCCAAGGACCTGGGGATAAATCCCACCTCCCCTCTCCCTGGCACAGCACTGGGGGGGGCTGAGCTCTACCAAACCATTTGGCAAAAAAAAAATGGTAAAGAATTTTGGTGAAAGATGTTACTGAGATTTAAAATCTTGTGTATTTCTGGAAAGGAACTAAGATCCGTGGACTTTTTCAGGAAAGGCTATATCCAAACCCCCAAGGAGGAGTGCAGTTATGCAGCCCACTGGGGTCTTGCCATCCCTTGGCAGGTTAAGACAGGGGTTGTGGCATATGGCACCAGTGGGTACTTGGGAGCTGACTTGGTTTAACCTCCTTTTATCAGTACAGTACAGTACAAGAGGTTTCTGCTCACTTTGCTTGGCCTCTGCAAGACCCCAGCCCTCTGGGAGGTGCTGGGGCAGTGGGGGTCTGGCAGGTCTCAGGCAGGCTCTGGGGCCCCTGTACTGGGGCACAGGCTGCCAGGTCTCCCCTGGGATGTGGGTGACATGGTGCTCACCTCATCCAGGTCTGAAGGAGTGAAGGGTCTGGGTGTGAGCTGCTTGTCCTGGCTGCACAGGGTGATGGAACCATGGGTGATTGGACAATGGAGGGACCAGTGTCACTGCTGTGATCACCCTGAGAGAGGTGACAGCTCCACTGAGCTCCACAGTGGGCCTTGCACAGGCGAGGGAGGCTTTGCTGCCATGGTCCTCAGAGCTCCTCAAGAGCTGCCCTGGTTGCCCAGACTGCAGTGGGATGGTTGGCATCTCAGTACAAGCTGCAGGTTCACTTGGGCTTCTGCAGAGGCTTGGCTGAAGCACCTCTGCGTGAGTGCATGGATGCTCCCTGCACTGGTGGATTAGGGTCCTTCTTCCAGCTTGGCCAGGGACCAAGGTCCCTCCCAAGTGCCCTGAGCTCCCACCATGTCATGGTACATCCCAGTAGCACCAAGAAGTGCTGTGCCAGCCCCTGGATCCAGTGCCACCATGATCAGCCCTCCAGTGCTGCAGGATGCAGCCTGCAGGGTAAAGAGGACTGTGCAGGGCTTTCATCCCTCTCCTCCTCTTCCTTCTGCATTCCCCTCAGCACTGCAGTGTGGCTGTTCCCAACCACCCCAGGTCTATTCCCCTGTAGGGATTCCAAACCAGGTGGAGAGGGAGAAGCTGGGAAAGAAGCAGCCCCTTCTCTTCTTGGGCCAGCCCTCTTCCTGCTGTCCCCAAGTGCCCAGACTTCCCCTGCCTTCCACTGTGGTGGAATGGACATCCCAAAGAATCCTCCACTCCATCCCATGGCACATGCTGCTGTGAAGACAGCAGGGGCTCCTCCAGCTCCCCACACCCATATTTAATGAAGAGCTTCTCTGTGCCCTGTTTGGGTACATCTATTCCAAGGAACCCTACACCCTTCTTGGAGAACTGGTGCTCTGTTTGTATCCATATCCCCAGCTCCCCTTACCATGGCCACCTTGCCTTGGCAGTGCAAAATGCCAACAGCCTCTTCCCAGGCTGGTGTGTGCCTGGGATGTGCTCTCCAGCCCTCTGGGAACGTTTTCCAGGATGGCCACTGCAACCCCATGCATGAACTGTCTGGCTGTAGGAGAGAGCCAGGGATAAGGTGTGTTGCAGAGGTGGAGTTTTTGGCCCCTCACAATAAGTCAGACACTGAGGGGCTGGAGCGTGTCTAGAGAAGGGAAAAGAGCTGGGGAAGGCTCTGAAGCACAAGCTTGATGAGGAATAGCCAAAGGAACTGTGGGGGCTCAGGCTGGAAAAAAGGAGGCTCAGAGGGGACCTCTTCCCTCTCTACCACTCCCTGACAGGAGGGTGCAGCTAGGGGAGGGTCAGGCTCTGCTCCCAGGGAACAAGACATAGAACAAGAGGAAACAGCCTCAACTTGTTCCAGGAGAGGTTCAGGTTGGGCATCAGGGAAAATTTCTTCCCTGCAAGGATTGTCAGGCAGCGAACCAGGCTACCCAGGGCAGTGGTGGAGTCCCGATCCCTGAAAGTATTCAGAAAGCAAGTAGATGTGGCACTTTGAAATGTGGTTTAGTGGGCATGGTGGTGTTTGGTTGAAGGTTGGACTAGATGATCTTGGAGGCCTTTTCGAACCTTAATGATTCTTGTTCCTCTGGTGGGAGTAAAGTGTGAAGATGGGGATAGAGAGGGGAGATGCACAGGAGGAACTAGTAACTCCTTACAGACTGGTGCTGGCTTAGCACACTTGGACCCCAAGTAGTGCAGAGCCTAGGACCTCTGCACAGCTTGACACCCCACCCAGGAGCTGTGGGCACTGCTGAGCCCTCACAGCCCTGCCCCTAGAGGCTCTGGAAAAGAGGGGGTGTTTTCAGGAGCAGCCTTGGATCTAGGTGAGGTTTCACTCCTCACTGTGGCAGAGGAGAAGAGATGAGACTTGGAGTGCACATCCTGCCTGCTGGGAAGATGCTGAGTTGAAGTGATGGTTCCACTGCTGGGGGGAAACTGCGTGGGACAGGGCAAACCAGCACCACCTCTGCTCCTGCCTGCCCCACCCACCCTGCCGGCTGTGAGGAGGGAGCTGGGAACATCAGGCTTTGGGAAAAGGAAAAAAAAGGGGGTGACGGAATGAGAGATTTGGCCAGTGTCAACAGAGAGTGTCACATGGAGCAGAATTAATCAAGGTGACTCCTCTCCAGTGCTTTATAAATAGGAACAGTCTCACAATGATGTCTGAGCTGTTCAGCTGCACCAAAATAAACAGTGCTGGTGGAGAGTTGGGTTGTTTGCTGTGTTTTAGCAGAGCAGGTCCACATCAAACTGCCTCCAATTTATCTGTGGCTTTGTTGGTTTAAGATTTCTGGCTTCTAGCTCAAATGTCCTTAATGCAAAGTAGCTGCCTCTGCCTAGTGTCTGTGCCACTGCAGGATTGGGGGGCCTGGTGGGGGTCCTGCTGCTCCTTCACTGGGGGGGATCAGAAATGGGGGGTGCTGCTGCCCTGGCTGGCGCTGCCAGGGTTACCTGCACCCAGTGTGCTTGTCCTGCAAGCAGGGCTGCCAGCAGTGCTCCTTCCTGCCAGCACCCTGATGCCCCTCTGCCCACATCCCTCTGCCGCAGGAGCCCGCTGCTGTCCCTGAGCAGGGCACTCCCCAAGAGGCCCTCAGCACCTCAGGCAGCCTCCAAGCCCCTTCTCCCCCCATTTCCCCCCCTCCCGCTCTGCCTCTGGCAGCAGGTGCTGGCTGCAGGAACAGGGGGACATTGTTCAGGGCTGCCATGCTCAGGTGCCGGCCTTCCCACCCTCTCCCCATCCTCCTCCGTGCTGGGGTTCAGTTCCTGGATGTGTCCAGGCTTTTCACTGACATTGCCATTTTCTGCATCACTATCCCCAGCTTTCTACTGCCTTTCCAATCTTCCAAATCCTTAGAGGTCAAGCTTTGATATCTGTGCCTGAGAAACTGACTGGCTTGGTGATGAAATGTCCTGGGTCCACTTCTCATAATTTTTATTATTATTATCATAAAATATTTTCCACCTAGTGGAATAAAATAAAATCATGTTCCTCATTAGCAGAATTAACAAAACTCGTGGAGCACAGAAGAGGTCTTTAAGGGAATTCAAAGTAAGAAGTAAAAGATTTGTAGCCATAGCACCTAATTAAGTTACATCTCTCTTAAAACAAAATATTCTCTTTTTTTCAAGGAGAGGAGAAGTAAACCAGATGTGCAAGCCTGCCACCTCTCACACACGCTCTCCCCCATGGGGATGGGGAATGTCCACACCAGACCAGTGGCTCTGGTTATGAGCTGCCTCCTCCCACTCTGCACCTGTAGCATCCCCCAGGGATGCAGCAGTGTAAGAGCTGGGGCTGTAGCGTGTCCCAGGGACACATTTGTGCCTGGGATGGGGCTGTAGTGAATCCCAGGGATGCAGCTGTGTTAGCAATGGAGCTGTATGCAGAGATGTATGCAGAGATGCAGAAGCATTTCAGGGTTTGTGGGTGCATTTTCATGCCATGGGCTGTGTCAGGTCTCTGCTGACCCCCAGCCCATCTGTGGGGCTTGGCTGTCCCATCCAGCTGCACAGGCACAGCAAAATGGCAGCTAAAGCTGCTCTCCTCCCCACTGCCCTGAGGAATGTGTAAAGCCATGGGCTGTCAGGGCCTGTCTGTGGGAGCAGCCCCATCAGGCACACAGCATCCCAGTGCACTCGGGAGGATGGAATCACAGTCCATAGCTGTGTTGTGATCAGGACCAGGGGGAGACCCTGAGCAGAGCCCTCCCATGGCAAAACCCTGCAGGAACAGGACAGGATGCTCAGGGAGAGGCATTTAGGGGGGGTGCAGGCAGGATCCATCTGCCTTGACATCCCTTGCCACTTTCCAGCCACAGCACCTGTGTCTGCCCTACACCCAGTGTTGGAGGAGGCCACGTGCTCAGGGCCAAGGAATGGAAATGCTTCCAGTTATTTAGACCTTTTTTCTTCTTCCCAAGTTTCTTAGATAATTGAAGCAGGAATTGATTTTATATTTGAGGAATGTTCCTCAGCACAAAGCCGTGGTTAAAAAAATGCCCAAACTAATCCTAAATTGTTAATTCCCAACACAATTTTCTGGCTCCTTTGAATCACAGTGTTGTGTTGTTAATCATGAGCAGGATGAATAACAGGGCAGTTACAGGATTTCTTTCTGCTTTTCTTTCACCCCCATTGCCAAGGGAAGGGGGTGGCAGGCTGGCTGAGGCTGCCCCACAGGCTTCTTCCACCACACATCACCCCACACTCCAGCAGCCAGCCCAGGCCACGCTCCAGCTGAGCATACAGACCTTGCCACCCTTCTCCTCCACAGAGACCAGTGTCCATGGGTAGGCCTGTGGCAACTGGTGCCAGGTGCAGGATGGTTTCTGTGCCCCCTTGCCTGGGGAGGAAAAGGTCTCCTGTCTTGATGGGCACTGCCCAAAATAAGGTGGAGGCTCTCTTTAGAATCGCTGCAATGGAGCAGGAAAGGGCGGAGCGCTGTGTCAGGATGGCCTGTGGCCTGTCTCAGCACGGTGGGGTCTGGGATGGGGCTGTGGTGTAACCCAGAGAACACAGCAGCCTGAGGCTGAGGCTGTAGCACATCCCAGGGATGCAGTGGGTGGGGGCACCTTCAGTGTCAAGCACTGCAGCACACTCAGCAGCCACCCCCCGGATGGAGAGGCCCTGAGCCCCCTCTGTAGCCCCCACGGCTGTTTCAGGGGAGGCAGCAGGGCCAAGGCAGCTTTGCCAGCCCAGGCAGAGGGGCAGTGTGGCAGTATGGAGGGGCTGAACTGAGAGTCAGAGCTTATCCCCCTCTGCCAAGAATTAGCTTCACGCTGCACTGCTTCTGTCACTGACAAATTTGGAACAGGTGGCATGAAGTCCCAGATAAAGAGGAGCTGGGCAGAGAGGAGAACAGCAGAGCCCAGGGTGAGTTTGTGCTCCTGGGCTTCTTTCTTTCCTCGTTTCTCCTCCTCCTCTTGGCACAGGGTTCTGTTATTCCCCATCTTCCCCCAGAGCTTTGCCTGCATCCCCAGTGATCACTGTGGCAACCCGCAAACAAAGACAACTTTAGAGGCTGCTGGCTCTGTCCTGGGACGTGGGGCCAAACCAGAGGGAGAACCTGCAAAAGGCAGAGAAAAGAAGAAAGATGGGCTCAGAAAAAAACATGCCATTTGGAAAGAGACAAATTGAGATGTTCAAAGGGAGATGGCAGGGGAAAGAAAGGAGGAGAACAGGGCTGCTTCGGGCAATTGTTGGGATCAAAGACTTTGGGGAGAAGGAAAGAGGCATTCCCTGCCGTCCCTCTGCTTGAGATGCAAATCTGGGGGCTTTAGAAATGCACGGAAAAAAGCTTCCTGGAGGACAGCAGGGTGGTGGAGAACAGCCTGGTGCCCTCCCCAGCCCCTCTGCAGCAGCCTGAGCAGGGGATGCCTGGGCAGCAGGAGTGACTTGGTAGAGCAGAGCCACTTCCCTCACCTACCTCCTCCCCCACAGCCTGAGTCCCCTTCCCCACTTATGGAAACCCATGAGGCACTAGTCCCTGGAGGGTCTGTCCCCTGAGAGTGCTTCCCACCACCCTGAGAGCTGAATCACTTTGAGCATCACAAGCCCCTTGGTCTGGTGTCAGACTTGCCTTTGGCTCTGCCCCCTTTGGGGCTGACTGTGGGACTAGTGCCAAATCTTCTTTTCCCACTTCACCCAGGACTGCAGGGTTACAGCTGCTTTGTTGACTCTCCTTGGCCATGGCCCCTGCCAGCCCTCCATGGAGGCCACTATCACCTCACCTGCATTCCTCCCATCCATCCCTTTCTGTGTCTGGAAGGAGTCCCCAGGCTTCCTCCACTATCCCTGAGCTGACTTGTCCTGCAGGACACCATCACCACAAGTGACAGAGTCTGCTCAATGCAGCAAGGCCACCTGGTTCCCCTTCCCAGTTGATATGGTATCAGCCATTCGTGCTGGTCTTTGAGCCCCTAGCCCCTGTGAGGTGCCAGGGTAGCAGCTGGACTCAAGAAGCCCCCATCCCCACAAGTGCCCAGGCCCTTGCTCAGAGGAGTCAAGTACCCACCACCTTCTGCTAGGCTGGGTCTTGCTGCTGTCTCCTCCACCCACTCCCTCTTCCCCTGTGGTGGGATGAATCCCCACGTGCCTCAAGCCCCACAGTGCTCAACCCACTGTTCTTGTGCCACAGACTGTGACTCCTACTGCAAACCAGCCAAGGGCAACTACAAGATTAACATGAAGAAGTACTGCAAGAAGGACTATGGTAAGGACCTCTGACCTCCCTGAGCCACCCTGGGCTTTACCCCAGAGGCGGATGAGGGCTGGCTGTGGGTGGGGCAGGTTAAGGTATCCAGGGGGTGAGGGACACTCCATATGGAGAGCAGTCCTCAAATCAGCGCTCCCAAAGTTGCAATGGATGAGGCAGGTGGGGCTGCTGGGGAAGGGCAGTTCCTATCCCCAGCCTTCCTTTGGGGAGCAAGGCAAAGCATCCCCCATCACTATGCCTTCCCTTTTTTCCCCTCAGTGGTCCAAGTGAACATCCTTGAGATGGAGACAGTGGCCAACTGGGCCAAGTTCACCATCAACATCCTCTCTGTCTACAAGTGCCGTGACGAGCGGGTCAAGCGCGGTGACAACTTTTTGTGGATCCACCTGAAAGACCTGTCCTGCAAGTGCCCCAAGATCCAGATCAGCAAGAAGTACTTGGTCATGGGGATCAGCGAGAACTCCACGGACCGGCCTGGACTGATGGCCGACAAGAACAGCCTGGTCATCCAGTGGCGGGACGCCTGGACACGCCGCCTTCGGAAACTGCAGCGGCGGGAGAAGAAGGGCAAGTGCGTGAAGCCCTGAGGGGTTTGCACCCACCCTGTCCCCCCTGCCCAGCCCCAGGCCAACTGGACGCTGCAGGCTGCGCCCACAGACTCTGTACATATATATAGTGTGAACAGACTCTTTGTCTATAGTGTATATTTTGGCAATGGTTCCCTGTTGTGCGCGTGTGCGCGGGTGGGTGTGCGTGTCAGTCCTTTAAGTGTATATTAAAAATAATGCAGTAATGACAAACCTTTAATGAGGAGCAGAGTGGAGTGAGGTCCTGTGGGTGCTTGTCACCTGAAGGAGCTTGAAGGGTATTGGTGTCCTACTCTTGGCATTCTGGAGCTCATTTTCAAACCTTTTATATTCCGTTTAACACAGCTGTCTTCTGCCCAGTGCTGACATCCCAGTTGACAGCTCTCTTTTCTCCAGCGTCCAGGGTATGATTCTTCCTCACTCTGAAAATGTGCTGCTGCCAGACCTCTCTCTGCCTTTCTCCTTGCCCAGGAGAAACAGGAGGTCAGTTTTCTGTTCATCATTCTGATGTGCAGGCAGGCTGAGTGGAAACTCTCCAGTGCTGCAGAGCGTCCAGCCCCAGGAGCTCTACAAGGAAGGACAAACAAACTTTTACAAGGCCTGATTTCCAGTGACCTTGGGTTCACATGGGCCAGCGCTGCTGACTGGGGCGGGACCTGTGCAGTGCTGCAGTGCTATAGGGAGGAGCCAGGCCCTGGCAGTGTGCTGGTGGCCACTGGGGAGAAAGGGACAGACCTGGCAACCCCTGGTTGCCACTGTCCTGGTGCCTAGTCCAGACAACCCAGTAAGAAAGACCTGGACACACCATTTTCCCCTCCCATGTCCACCTGTTCCATCTGAACCTGAGCTGGACTGGACAGGCTGACCAGAGCCATCGTGTATCATCATCCTTCCACCCAGGTCTGTGTGCCTGTGTCCTCACCTGGTACCAACTGATATTATTCCACCTGTTTCTGTTGAGATGACACCAAGTGACCACCTGCCTTGGTGTGCATCTTCCACAGCTGGCCAGAGTGTGTGCTCTCCTGGGAAGAATTGCTGTGACCACAGTTGTCCAAGGAGATGCACAAGGCAGAGGTGACAAGAAGAAAGGAGAGTTTTCATTGATCCACCTCTAGTCTTTTATTTCTTCTTCACCATGTATTAGTCTCTAGTTAAACAGACACCAGTATCTTCCCATGTTGAGATTGTAGCAGTCTTGGCTTAATAAATACAAATAGAAATAATAGGTGCTCTGACAATAGATATTCCTTTCCACAAAAGCATTGCCTTGCTTACTGAGGGGTTTCTCAGTGAGGGGTTGTAGCCTACATCACAGTCTTCCAGTCCAGTAGGATGAAAGTTAACTCTTTCCAGCCCACGGCAGCTCGTGTGGACTCCCCATTCCATGGTGCTGCTTCCGGGTTTCAGCATCCCAGGGTGGTGCTGGAGCTTCCAGCTGAAGAGACTAATGGAGCACTGTTGGGTTTCAGGACAAGGGAATTTGGGGAGTGAGGATCTAGGCCATGGGGATGTCTGTGTGGACATGCAGGTGCACTAGTGAAACTGCTGGAGATGCTGCAAGTGACTTTTCAGAGCTGTGGAGGGCCTGCAGTGCCACTGTTCAGGTCCCATGGGTACTTGGGTGCCTACAAAGGGCATGGGCAGAGGCGTGGGGCGGCTAGAAGCTGAGGGGTAATGGGTATGTGGGACCATTTGGGCTTGGATGAGCTGATATTTTCTCTCCTCCTGACACAGAACCTGTTCCCTCCTCTGTCTGAGCTGAGAGGACCCTCAGCTGGCTCCCTGGCTCCTCTTGTTTGGATTGTCAGAGTATTGGTCTCTGCCATGAGATGGTTCTTGATGTAGTTGGACCACCCAGTTCTTCTCTTCCTCTCACGTCTGCTTTCACCAGACTTGCCTCTGGCTCAGGCTCCCATGCACCCAACCATGACAGAATGCTTTGGGTTGGAAAGGACCTCAAAGATCACCTTCTTCCAAGTCCTGCCATGGGCAGGGACACCTTCCACTAGACCAGATTGTTCCAAGCCCTGTCCAACCTGGTCTTGGATGCTTCCATGGATGGGGCAGCCGCAGCTTCTCTGGACAAATGCAGATTTCCTCACACAGAAGTCAGTGATGGAACACCCCTTGGGTGTGCAAGGACAAGACTGAAGATCATCCCTTCTGTTCTAGACACTGCTCAGCATAATCCCATGGGCTGTGGGGGTCCTTTGACCCCTCTTCTCAGCAGCCACAGCCCAGAAAGAGCAGGGCAGCACCACTGTTCAATGGGCATGGATACTTCTCAGGGCAGGGCTTCAGCAGCATGTGGTTTCTTCAAGCAAGGAGAGGCACAATGTGTCTGTGTTCCCTAAAAACACTGGGCACAGCCTTCTCAGGCAGGGAACACCAGGGTTTCGTTTGGCACCTGATTTCTCGGCTGAAGTGGAGCACCTAAAACTCTTTGAGGAATTTGGTGATTGGAGTTCTCCATTTATCCTCCCAGGCAGCTCTTCCCTCTTCTTTCACCTTTACCATCTGGGACTGTTGAGGAAGGATGGCTCCCAGCTGCTGTCTCAGTGTCCTGCTGGGGCAGATCAGAGAGGCCTGAGCAGGACCACCACCCCATGGTCTGTGCTGAGGAGTTCTCTCCCTCTCTCTCTTTGACTGGAGAATGTCCTAAAATCCTGGCTGAAGGACTGGAGGAAGCCACTCTGCACCTTCACTGAGTCTGACCTCTGAAGGACTTTTCCTGACTTTCCTTGCTTATGTCACCTCTATGTCCAAAGCAATGATTCACCTTTCTTATTCCAGCTGGAATAAGTTTCAGCTGGAAACTGGGAACTGCACATGGGTTTGGCTGTATCTGGGATGCTGTAGCTAGGTCACCCCGAGCTGGTGCCAGGACACCAAGGGCAGTGGAGGAGGCACCATGGATTTGCTCAGAGGTGCTGCTCATCCTGCCCTATAGACCAGGCAGGGCTTGGAGCATACACCAGCACAGGCATCATTTGGTGGAGGGCTGCAAATCCAGGGAGAGTTCCACATCCACCAGCACCCACCCAGCCCTGTCCAGCCCTTGGCCAGTGGGGAGTGCTTTACACCACTGGGAGCTGCCAGAGCCCGTGGGTGACACAGGGCAGGGGGCTCAGGTGACAGCAGGGTATGTCACACAGTCCTGGTGGCTGCAGCCAGCAGCTGTGGGCTTTGCAAGGGCCAGAGAGAGACACCACAGAGCAAACTCTGCATGGCACTGCAAAGCAGTATGTTTTCCAAAGCAGTTCTTCAAGGGAAAATGTATTAATTCTGCAAAGCATCTGAAAAGCCTTTGGTGTGCTCTGGTGCACTCTCAGTTCCTCGAGCAGGGCTCCCCCGCCCCGTGCAGCAGCTGGCCCAGCTCAGCGTGCCCAGAAGCCCCGTGCTGGGACCGGCGGCTGCAGGTGGCGGATGCCGGCCCACGTGGGAAGGGCCAAAACCACCACGCACATTTCCATCCATGTTTTTTATTTAAAAGGTCTTCTCCCAGTATTCAGCTGGAGCAAAGTATTTGAGACACAAAGGCAGCGGAAAGGGAGGCCAAGTTTGCCATTTCCCCCCTGCTTTGGGACTGAATTTTGCAGCTGGTTGAAATTTTTCTCATTTCAAACACCACTGAACATTTTTCATGAAAACCCAGAATTTGGCCAAGGAATGACACAAAATATGAGAATATTACAGAAAACTCAATGCTCTTTTTCTGTGTCATCCAGCCAGCTCCACTCACAAGAGATCGTGGGAATTTGGACAGCTGAACCCCAGCCTGAGTGGACAGACAAATGGATCTGTGTGTATTTTCCATCATTTTGGTCTTGGTAACCGAAGTCCACATAAATAAAAATTGACTGCATCACACAGGAAAACAGGCTCCTTCAGTGAAACAGGATCTAGCAAAGAGCGTTCTGCTTGGCCAGCAGGGCACAGCTCAGTGCTGGGGTGTGGGAATATTCTCCTCCTGATGAGGAGCTGAGCTTCTAAGAAGGGGCAAGACCTCCTCTAGAGTGCCCCCTGTCATAGTCTGTCCTGGTCTTGCTCTCCTTGTTCTCCTGAAGCTCTCTGGTACACAGAGCAACTTCTGTTCATGCTTCTATGCAGGTCCAAGTGGATCTTAGTAGTGGCTTCAGCTGTCAGAGGGCCGTGATGGTGGCTCTGCCAGCCCATCCTCTCCAGTATTCTGTGGTTAATAACACAGACAAGTCATACTTTGCCACCTGTGGACGTGGTACTGGCAACTGTGGCCTGCTGTCACTCCCCAGGTGTGGTGATCTGTCCAACCATCCACATGCTGTCCATCCAGCCTGTGCCATATCCTCTGTCCCGTGCCTTGGTACTGCAGCACTCTGTCCATCACCCCTTGCCCAAGCATGGTGTTTTTACTCAGCACTTTACAACCCTCACAAGTCTCGTTAACATATTAAATTTTGCTTCCTAAGCAAAGCACAGCCTCTGCAATTCCCAGCCCTCCTCCTGTCCTCCCAACCCCAAACAGTGCTCTTTCACCCACTCAGGCTCCTTCCAGAGGGGTGTAGGATGAGGGCAGGACACACTTTTCCCAATCATGACCATGTCAAACAAGTGTTTGGGGAATTTAGTTGATCCAAGCCTCTCTCGTCCTTGCAAAGCTGTGAGAAATGAGCTGTTCTTCAATATACCTAGTGTATTTTTGCCAGCCTTGGGGGCACTTATTACATCAGCATTGATCACCTGTCATTTGTTTATTTGTTCTCGTAGTCCTTCATCCAACTGATCTGTCTCCTTGTTCATCTTTACAAGGGCACAATTCTCTGGTTAAACACGTGCTTCCTATCCTGTGTGCACAGGATATGCAGCACCTGTGTGGGGTCTGGGGGCACAGGGAGGCAGGGGGCTCAATTCAGCAGGGCCTGGGGAGCAGGGAGAAGCTTTCCAGATCGGCTGTGCAGGGGGAACATGAGGAAACCATTAATCGATGGGCTGGCCCGTGCCGTGTTTTCCTAAGGAAGAGCCAAAGACGGGGAACAGCTGGGGTCAGCAGGGCACCATCTGGAGAAACCCATCAGCTCCCTCCTGCTGGGTTTTTCCCTGAGGTGGGAAAATGGAGAGGATGAGGCAAGAAGGAAGAGCAGTCCCTGCCAGAGCCCTGGGGAGGGGGGATGGTGCCACAGCCCAGGACCTGCACATGCCCCGAGCTGGCTGCAAGGCATCGCTGCGGTCTTGTGCCAGGAGGTTTGCCAGCAGCACAGGAGTCATGGCACAAAGAGAACCTCCCACCCAGGGGTGCTGCTGCCCCATCAGAGCCATGCCCATGTCTTGGGCTCAGCATCCTTGTGCAGAAATCAATGATTTCTCTGCGTGGGGCAGGATCAGACCCTCAGCTTCGATGGATGCTGGTCCTCTGTTCACACAGTCACAGTGAGACACAATAAATGGACAATGTTTGCATCTTGGACAAGATGCTCTACCCCAAAATCTTGGAGAACCAGCCTCTCTGCTGTCAAAATAAATCCCACACACTGCTTCCCCCCCACACCCCCACACGATGGGAGACCATTGCTGTACAGGAGCAGGGAGAGGTGGCACTTCCATGAGATGACTGGTCCTGGAGTATTCCCTGTCTGAGGGCAGGTAGTGGCCGGCCCAGGCACACACAGTCACCAGCTGACCCCTGGGTTGGCCACAGTGGGGATCATGGTCCTGCTCACAGCACAGGGAGTGAGGAGATGAAGATGGGCAGAGCAAACCCAGCTCAGCACATTTGAAGAGTCTCTAGGTCCTTGAGCTGGGTCTTTCCCCGGCACCGACACCCCCACAGAGACTCTGCAGCAGCAGTGATTAAAGCCAGGTGCTGCACCCTACCTGTCCCCTCCTGTCCCCTGCCTGTGTCCTGCCAGACAGATGACAGTGGGAACAAATCACCTCCAATGCTCAAAGCCCCAGGACTGTGCTAGGGGTCACTTACCCAACCTCAGAGCTATTTGTGGCTTTTGGTATGTGGTGACTCTTGAGTGTCCCTTCCCAGCCCTGCTGGCCACCCATGCTGTGATCCCCATATCCCTGGGACAGGGTTGGTGCTGCTGGGGGCAGTGTCCTGGGAGCCCTAGGAGCTCACCATGCTGGGGCAGCTGTGGTTTGCTCATCCATCAGGAAATCCAGCAGACCCCAACAAGCTCTAGCTGGCATCTTGAGCCAGAAATGAGGTTGCTTTGGCCAGCACACACATATAGACTGTCCCTTTTCCAGCAAAACCAGATGGTACCTGGAGCTGGGAGCGAGGCAGGGTGGCCAAAGGGGGCCCTTGGAGTGGCCAGGCAGTGCTGCCTCCACACCAGCAAGGCTCAGTCATTCCCATGCCCTGCCCAAATGTGAGCCACTGGCAGCAGCCCCCAGGATGCTGGTCCCCACCTCCACTTCCACCTTCATCCCCATCCCTATCCTTGCTCCTCACTTCCTGAGCAATCCCTTCCTGTCAACCTGCTGGCTGTAGGGGGAAATTCCTGGTCCTGACTGTTATGCAAAATTAGCTCTCAGGGAACACCTGGTGAAATCGTGGGGCCTTCGTCTGCTCTGGGTGCTTTCAGACTTTTCCCTGGCATCCAGTGGGACGGCCATAAATCTCCGCTACTGCCTCCAAGTCGAACATTTCCTCCGAGCCCCATTATTAATTTTCTGAAAGATCCCATAAACCCCCAGATGGAAAAATATGGAGATATTTGCACATGTGCCGTAAAACACATTGCCCATCTATTTCAAATGGATGTGGCAATATATAAAACATACTTAGGGCATGAGCCAGGTTTCACGGTATTTAAACAAGGCAGCATGATGTAATTGGAATTTACAGTGTAAGAGCAGATTGAAGCTGGGCCATGGGTGCGTACCATATATCTCGGCTCTCCTGAAGATTTGGCCTGCACTAAAATGACAAATACCTTTTGTACTTGTCACCTATATTTTAAGTGGATGAACAGCTCCTTTCACAAAATAAAATAGTTGGAAAAAATTTTTTTTTTCCATCTGCATTTTGGAGCCACTCTGCAGAGATCTGCCCTGTTCCCTGTAAAGAGCAGGGTTCCTAGGGATTCAGATGTTTCAAGGCTTTGTTTCCCTTGTCCCCCAGCCCAGGTGGCTGCTGTCCCTGGGAAGCACAGTCCCACCACCTCTCCCACTGCATGGCCTTGATGGTGGGGGTGAGGACCTCAGAGACTCCGTGGCGTGGAGTGAGGATGAAGACCTGCTGCCCACTGCTGCTGTCCAAGGCCAGACTGGATCAGTATCTGACCAACCTGGTTTAGTGGAAAGTGTTCCTGTCCATGGCAGGGGGTTGGAAAGGGATGTTCTTCAAGGTGTCTTCCAACTCAAACCATCCTATGATTCCCTGGAGCAGAAGAGGTCGGTGAGCCTCAAACACTGCTCTCCACTGCTGGGAAGAGCAGCTGGAGCTCCAGGGGTTGCTGGCAGGGGCACAGGCAGAAGCTGGTACAGGAGAGAGCAGCCAATGGAAGTGGTGTCCCCATTAGGTCCCAAAACAAAGCTGTGGGGAGGCCTTTCAGGTGCCTCCACCTCCCTGCAGTGATGGCAATATCAGGGCAAGTAGTGGCAACCACTTCACAACCAGGCCATGGGAGGATGATGGGAGAGTAGGGGATGTTTAGGGACCACCCAAGCTGTCCCCATCACCAGTGCAAGCACTCCTCTGCCACCCATCCCAGGACAGGGGGGTAGATGGGCACAGCAAGGCTGGGAAGTTTTTGACTCCAGCAGTCCAATTCCTCCCAGCAAGGTCCTGATCTTTCCCTTCTCCGCACACTACTCAGACCCCCATGGTGCTTGCCAGTGTTGGGAATTTTGGGGAGGTGGGGGTTGCTAAGTGGCTGCAGATATGCCACTCTTTGCCTGCTGCTCCATACTGACCCAGCTGGGAGAGACCTGCTGGCAGTCCAGAGTCTGCACCTTGGCATAGGAATATGGTGCTCCATGGTTAGGGCAAGGACATAGTTACAGGCCTGTCCAAGGGACAGGGTACCCGTGGCCTGGAAATCCCCCTGAATTCCCTCAGTCAAAGGGAAAGGCAAGAAAGGGAAAGGTAAAAGACACCAAAGGATAAAAATTTGAATTTTACTCATAGATGAACTGATGGCTCCATCCTAGCCAGTGCCACTGGTGGGCTGTGGGCACTGGGATGATGGTGGCCTGATCACCAGCCCAAGCATGCCAGGGTACTGGAGGGCACTGGGGTGGCTGTGGGCACTCGGGTCCTCAGGAACTCATCTGCAAGCTGAGGACAGCAAGGAGGAGCCAGGAGCCTCAGCACAGCATCCCCTGTGCCTGTCAGCTTCAGGCAGGGCTGGTACATGTGGTCTGCCCAAACTCATTGTCCCTCTCTTCACCCCCATTTGAGCATTCAGGAAGTTTGGATGATTTTTTTTTTTTAATTAATAAATCAGGTCCTTCCCTTCTGGCAGGAGGAAAACCCCTCCAAAAAATGTCAGTTAGAAATAATCCAAGTTTGGATTTGTTTGGAAAATTTTGAAGTGCAGGTCCTCCTGAGAGCCAGAACAGTCTCTCAGCCTTGCTCTGCAGAGCCAGGAACCAGAAGCCAAGACCCTGCTCCAGGGCAGGAAGCCTGGATGCTCTCATAGCCACGGCTCAGGCTGGAGCCCAAAGGAACTGCAGGCCACCTGCAGCCCAGCCAGGACTGGGACTACATGAGCCCACCTGGAGCCTCCCCAGGGCTTTCCAAATGCAGGGATTCAGCTTCAGGGGACTGGGCTACATGCTGAGGAGTGGGACAGTAAGCTGGCTGAGCTCAGGCAAACTGGCTTTTTTAGAGGGTAAAACCTGTTGGATTGGGGATTTCCTAACCAGCTCTTGACAACCAAGCATGGTGCTGGACATGGATGGGGCACAGGACAGATGTATGTGTTGGTGTGGAAACCAAGCTACTGCTCCTCAGCAGCCCTTGAGCTGTCATCCCATGCGATCTTTTCCTGCTCCAAAGCTCCAGACCGAATTTGTGCTCATGAATGAGCTGAACTGCTCTGCAGAAGCATGTGAGCAGCCATTAGCTGGACAGTACTTGTGGTTTCTCGAGATCTCCTCTATCATGTTCTGAAGGGCTCTTACTGCCAGACAGAAGGTCTCTGAGGTTTCTCATGAGCTTCAAGTGTGTACAGCACAGTGAAAACTGCTCAGCAAGGTCATGTGTGTGCACCCCCAGCCCTCTTGGACACCCAGATATCAGTGGGTGTTGAGCATAGGTCTGAGAAAGCTGGCAGCCTTTCCATCATTGCCACAGGGGAGGCACCAGGAACCACTTCCCAGGCTGGGGAGCTTGAACCTCACCAGGCCAAAGCACCAACCTCACCTGCTGAATTTTGTCTTTCTGCTAATAATGGGATATGTCCTGCAAAGGGCTTTGTGCTGAGTGCTGGCAGAGGTGTTTGGCTCCTCGGGTGCCCTGGAGCCAGTGGCAGGTCTCAAGTGGGTTAAACGATGTAGTTCTACCATCCTCACTGCCTCTTGATGGCACATTTCTCTGGGATGAGCTCTTTCAGGCCTGTTGTGACCATACACAGGTTGTCATCAGGTCCTTCTCTAGGCTGACTGCAGTGGTCATCCAATGTTTTGGCTCTTTAACTTGAAGGCAACAAAATGGACTTTTCTTGGCCACCCCTGTGGAGCTATTTCTCCAGGTGCCATTAGAGATGCAGGAAGAGGAGAAAGCAAATGGTTTCAGTCCTGTGGCTTTACCTGAAGCGTCTACAAACCACCCTTCCACTACAGAAAGGGTGGGATTGCAAGAGGCTGGGAGCATTCAAACCCAGACAAAGCAGCTCTGACAAAAGGATGGAGCTGGAGGTGATGGCTCAGGAGGGGAGAGTGCGGATAATGGGAGATAAGCACAGCGCTAGCAGTTCTGTCCAGAGGTGGCAGAGGTGGCAGCTGTAGGCCATCAGAGGCCCATGAAGCCCTTGTGGCACACAGTGGGCACTGAGGCTACAGGCCTGACCAGCACATTAGCAGGAGCCAAGGAACTTGACACAGAAACCACGTTTCCATAGATCTGGGTCATCCTTTCAGATTCTCACCGCTTTCCTCCATCTTTCTCTCATTCATCTCTATCGCCTTTAACCTCTCTCCTCCTCCTGCCAAACTTTCTCTTTTCCCAAGTTTCTTGGTGTTTGGCTGCTCATTCTCCCACTCCTGTCAGGGATGATAAATCACCTCTACAGATGAGCGTCATCAACATAACAGACTCATCCTTCTTTTGACCTCCTTGGCTCTGAGGCACTTCCAGGAGGTGAGAACTGGACCAAATTACACTGGAGAGGAGATAACCAGTCAATCCACTGAAGCAGGAATTGGTCCATTTCCTTTTTTCCCTCCAGTCACAAATCCTGTCCTCGCCATTCCCACATGTGTAGTGAGGACTGCATGTCCCTCTGGCCATCATGCTGTGCATCTAGCTGGGGCACCTCATGATAAAGACATGCCCATGTAGACATGCCCCTGTCTTTCTCTTGATCTCCCTCACCTTGCTCCCCCCTTTCCCTTCCCCCAACACACATCTGCTCACATAGTTCCAGAAAATTTGTTTCATATCACCATTGAGCCATTTATTTCTTTCCAGAGTTAAAAGCCTGTCTTTCTTGATTTAGTGAGTCAAGAGTGCCTAGGAGGGAGCGGAGAGAAGAAAAGAATGAAAGAAATAAAATAGTTTTTAAAAGGGGAACATCTGGAGTTGCTCTTAAGCAAGATGCAATATTCTTGGCCAGATGTTGAATGACTGGCTTCTACTTGGGAAACGTCAGCTTGTCAGATGTTGAAATCCCACCCGACACCCTCTTCCTTACCTTCCTTCCCCTCTTCCTTGTCCTACTGTGCTTATGCTGCCCACATCAACCCTGGGAATGCACTAAGAGGAAGGGGTAGTTTGTCTGGGACCTTGATGGGTGTCATTCACCAATGGGCCAAGCCTGTCACTTGAAAACCACTGGTTCACCAAGCAGAGGGCTGTGGAGAGGCTGGTTGATCTTAGAGTGGTGCTGCTTGTGCTGGATGAGGCAGAGCCACGCAATGGAGGAGAAGGAGTTCCAAGGAGCTGGGAACAGGGCTTCAGCAGACAAAGCCATCTCGGATCTCTGGCAGCAAAGCTTTCCCAGAGAGGCAAAGAAAGACTTTCAATCCTTTGGAGAGCACAGCTGAGCAGACAGCTGCTAGCGAGGCAGGGAGGGCACGGGAACATTGGAGGCCATGGAGCCACTTCCCTGGAAAAAAGGAAGATCCTGGGCACACCGGTCATTCTGACTCACCAGCGTCAGTGCAAATGATTATGGGGATTTATACCAGCTTCAAGGCTGGCTGAGGGAGCAGGGAAAGTGGGCCAGCAAGAGGTGGTGTAGCCGAGGGGGTGACATCCATCCTAAGCTGGACACGCTGCATGTACCGCAGCACAGCTGGAGCTGTCACCTCTCCTGGCTGGACCCGGCACAGCTGCCCAAGCACTCAGCTCCTGGGGGTGCCCCTCTGCAGCCCTCTGGATGTAGTCCATGACTCCCACCCTCTGGTTCCATCCATCACTTGAGCTGGCACAACCAGCACAGAGATACCTGGGGGTTAAATATTTCTTCTGTCCACCACTGGCATATAAACTATGAGACAATGTGAAAAAGCAGAATGGGGTGTTGATCAGAGGAAAATCCTCATTGGCTGCTCAGAAAGAGGAGTGGCACCCCAGGACAAGAGTAGTGCTGGGTGGCACCTGCTATACCAGGCCAGTTCCTTCTCCATGCTGGGTGTCCTGCAGAGGCTGAGGTCCATCCACCTGTGCCTGACCCATCCTCTGACCTCAGCTCCCAGTGCTGTTACTTCAGGGCCAACCCATGGCCTCCTCTAACCTGCTGCTCTTCAGCATCCTACAGCCCAGGGCTCTGCTGGTCCAGGGCAGTCACCATGTCCAAGACCAAAGGACCATCTTCCTCCCTCATTCATACTGTCATGAGAATTAACAAGGAAAGAGAAGATATGGCTGCCCCATCCCTGGAAGGTTTCAGCCCAGGCTGAACGGGGCTCTGAGCAATCTGATCTAGTAAAAGGGGTCCCTGCCCATGGCAGGGGGTGGAACTACATGATCTTTAAGGCCCCTTCCACCTAAACTATTCTGTGATTCTGCTGTCCGTCCAACACTGGTGCTGTCAAGGGTCTTGTAGTTGGGTTTCTTCTCCCACATCTCATTATGGTGGGTATCAGGAACCCAGGGTTTATGGCCAACTGTGTAAAGTTTTTGCAAGCTGGAATCTATCCTCGTGCCTCAGAACTGTCCAGGTACCAGGAGGAGCCCTCCAGGACTCATGGAAGGCCTCCCACACATCAGAGATTACACTTGGTGCAGGATACTGAGCTGAACCAGGTTAAAAAGAGATCTGCCTCCCCTTCCAGTGAGAGAGGGGTAAAACGAGGGTGGAGAAGTAAAGGACAGCTGATCCAACCCTCCTATCACCAAACTCTGCCTGCAGGTGTCACCTCAGCAAGCCTTGCATGGTGATGGTTGGGATCTGCCCACAAGAGGTTCGGAGTCAGACCAGCTGTGCCCATGGACAGGCAAACACTCCTGCTTGGAGAGGGGTCAGTTTGGGTGCTGCTCTCCCCAACTTCCTGCTAGCTGGAGGCCCCCAAAGCCCACTCAGGCCCTTATTAATGCTTGAAGAAACTGAGTAACCACAGGCAGAAGGAGCATCTTTCACCTCTTCAGAGCAGGGACAGGTACCATCTTAGCCAGCAGACCAAGGCACATGTCCAGGTCTGCCTAGAGCCTTCCCTGCATGTTTCTTTTTCTTGGACCAAAAAGTAATAGCTGGAAGGCCAAGAGCACAGTCACAATCCACTCTTGGGACCTGTCCATCTCCCCACGGCCCACAGCCCCCACTACTCCACACATGCAACATTGCAGTAAGACACACAGTCCTCCCATCTCTTCTGGTCCCAGCCCTGCAGGTCCCAGGCTGGGCTCTCCATGGCCAGGACAGTGGGAATCTGCTGAGGAGGGTGTCAGCTCTCCCAGCTGATCAGTACAGGCCTGCAGCAGGAGGGCTTGGCTCTTGCCATGGCCTGGTGCCCCAGCAGGGAAAGTCTAGGAGAGAACAGAGGGCAGCTGGTCAGGGGTCATCTTCTCTAGGTGCCCAGGGCCTTCAGCTCCAAGTGACAGCAAAGTTTTGTGCTCTCTCCTGCTGTGTATGGGGACATTTACAGTCCTTAATCCATGGAATGGGGACCAGGATATGATCTGTATGGAAACAGAAGCAACTCCGAGGAGTAAATCAAGCCCCGGTCCCCTTTCTGGAGGATCATCCTCCCCAGACTGCCTGGGAAAGCCTCTGCCCTTCTATTCCTCCACAAGGATGGGATTAGAGGGTCCAGACCCATGTTAGATGGGGTTCCCTCTCTGTTGGAGCAAGCTGCCCTCCAGAGGTGAAGGTAATGTGGAGTGAGGTGACAGAGAACCAGACAAGCAGGATCCTCCGTGAAACCCTCCCGGGGTGACCGCACNAGCCGGGCTCAGGTGGCCGCAGCGGGGGCGTGGGGCCGGACCGTGGTAATGACAACCAGGTGAGCGGGTGGTGATAAGCCCCCAGGAATGCGGCGGCGGCAGCTGCCGGCCCGCGAGTCGCTCAGCCCTTGGATGGGCCAATAAGTAAATAGAAAATTTGGAGCTCGGGATCAAAGCCCGAACTCGCGGGCTTTATTTATATGGAAAAGGTCAGATTATATTGGCAGATGTGTTAAAGGAGCGAGGGGAAAAAAAACCTTTCAAAAACATTGGCCCTGATTTGAGGTTTCCTGACGGGCGGGACGGAGTTTTTTCTTTCTTTTAGGGCCACGGGTGCGTTGGAGTGCTGGCAGCGCGCTGGGGCCGGCTGGGAAGGGCACGTCTGGCGCAGGGCTCACTGTCCCTGCCCACCCACCTCCTGCACCCTCTGCCAGCAGCACAAACCCCAGCAACAGGGTCCCTCTGGCTCAGACCACCACCTTGTACTTGGTGGTCCCTCAGGTAATGCGGAGTTGGTCTCCAAAATGGACCTGATAGGTTCTGCCAAGTTCTGCCCAAAGCTTCACCCCAGTATTACCCTCAGTCCATCAGTCCTGGTCTCTGCACTCCGAGGTGATGTCCCCATCCACCCAGTATCACCCTGCGTGTCCCTGGCAGTCACTGTCTATCCCACATCACTGTCCCACCACTGCTCTGCTGCCTTTTTGGTTTTCCTGGCTTGCAGAGTTCGGAAGAATCACTTGTGTGATGTTCCCCCAGGAACAGCAGAGTGCCTGGCATCGCCTTGCTCTGGACATCCTGCTCCTGGGGGACAGGGAGGATTCCAGGATCAGCTGTCAGGGATAAGCCTGGGGATATTCCCACTGCCCTTAGCACTGCCAGCAGTGTTTTGGAGCCGATGGTAAGGCTGGGACTGGAATGGGTCCCCTTGGATCACTCTCCAAATCACCACCTCCCCACTGGTGCTTGGCCAGCCCCCCAACGTGGCAAATGGGGGCAAACTTCACCTCCTTTAGCACTCCAAAACTGTGGAAGGATGCCAACTTCAGCATCCTGCATCCCCAGGCTTTGCTCTGCTTCTCAGAAGGAATGTGGGGGTCCCAGCTGAGGAAACTGAGGCAGGGGGGTGGGAGAGAAGAGGGGTAATGTGGTACGAGCAGTGGAGAGCAGCATCCAGCAGCAAGGTGGAGAGGTGGCAGGAGGGACCTGTGATGGGGGAATAGAGGAATGCGTTCGCTCGGGCAGGAAATTGTTGGGCTCGGAGAGCGCGGGACCCGCCTGCAAAGAAAACAAGCGGCGGCCGAGAGGCAGCGGGGCTGCAGCGCCGGCGGGGGGGCAGGAAGGGGGCTCCGGGCAGGAATGCTGGCTGTGCTCCCACTCTGGGCAGGTGTGCTGGGACCCTCTGCTTCACCCACTGCTGGACCTGCTGCCAGCCATGCCAGAGCTGCAGTTTGGCCATGGGACCCTCATTTCTTCTGCGTGGGCTGGCGTGGACCAGAGCAGCAACCCCAGAGGTGCAGTCAGTTCATCTTCTACTCTTGGCCTAGCTATGCCTCAGTTTCCCCAGCCTTAAAATCACCCTGTGCATCAGTCACAGGCAGTGACAAGACCCACCCCCGGGGTTGCCAGGATGGGCAAAAGGTCTCTGTGAGGTTGAGAGCTGCAAAGCTTTGCCGTGCCAGCCTGGGAGCTCACTCAAGGCTATGCCCAAGGGAGCATGCTCTTCCATGTTATGGGAAGGAAAGGCCTCTGTCACCAGTGATCACCCTTCCAGGTCTTCTCCACCAGCACACTGGGTGCCACCAGGGTGAGCAGAGCCCACAGGGCTCAGAGCAGGTCAGACTAGGAGCAAAGGGAAAAGCCAGGGATGATTCTGCTGAAAAGGGATGGTGCAAGAGGGTAAAGCCAGAGTGGTGTCTGGGGACAAGGGGTCCCTCATGTTGGCATCTGCCACTTCCTGGTCCCCCATGGGGCTGCCACCACCCTGGCCACCTGCCCCAGCTTGACTGCACTAAGGGCTGCTCAGTGCAGTTCTTGGGAGGGACATGTCTGAATGGTCTCTGTTCCCTTTAAGGGGCAGCATGGCACAAATGTCACCTGGATCACAGCACTGCTTGGAAACTCTACAAGTGTGTAATACAATATCTGGCAGGGGTGTCTACAGCTTTATCTGCAACAGATCAGATTGGAGCAAAACCTTCTGAGACAGCATCTGGAAGTGGTTTAACCCTCACCAAGTTTTGCATGAAACACCAATTTTCCACCCCTTTCATTTAATTTATTGAAATTAGGAGGGAAACCCTCCCCTCCTCCCCTTCTCCTGCTCCCCCCATTCCATAGGTTCTCCTCGGGGCTCAAGCTTCTCACAGCTCCTCTGGTAAAACCAGAGGACATCATGGAGCTGCATGTCCAGCCAGGAGCACCTCCCTGTGCTGTGCCAGGCAGTGGGGCTGCACCAGCACAGCATCACTGGAGGGGCCTGAGAGGAAGAACATTGTTCCAGGCCACAGGCAGGGTCCAGGCAGGATGCAGGCAGCAACAGGAGCAGGGTACTGAGGAGGAAGCCCACGGTGGCCAGCCCTGAGATCGCTGGAGCAGAGGTGAGTGCAGCATCCCAGAGCAATAACCTGAGGGAAGGGCACAGCGATCACGGCGCAGAGCAGCCAGTGGCACCGGGAGGGGCTGTGCCAAGCTGTTGCCAGTGCTGAGCTTTCAGAGGAAGGATGTTTTAACAAAATCTTTTGTTTTCACCCTGGACTCCATTGTGCTGAGCCACAGGGCCTCGCTGCAGAGCAGGGACACATGAGCTGCTAAGGAACCATCACACCCAGTAGAAAATCAGCCAAACTTTGAACTCAGCTTCAAACTGCTCCAGCAGCTGCTAGGCTCCACAGCCTCTCCCAGAAACTTCCCTTTATCACTGGAGGCAGAGGGACAGAAAGGGACAGCTCTAGGAAGGGCAGTGTCAGCTTTGCCACCGGCTCTGCCTGCTGGGAGCTGCCAGCCAGGTCGTGAGGGGCCCAGAGGGACCAGCTCGTACATGTGCCACTCTCACAGGATCTGAGCAGGTGTTTCCAGGATGGAGCTGGCACGTCAGCTTTGGGATAGATTTCCATGTGTTTGCCCATGCGAGGTGGCGGCTGTAGAGGGACTGTGTCATTCCTGGCACAAGACAGCTGCAGTGTGTTGTCCCAGGGGAGAGCTGGCAGGGGACTGGGAACTGGCTCTCTTCCCACTGTGGGGACAAGGGGCAGGGGTCAGGAACATGCCAGGCCTCTGGCCAGGAGGGATGGTACTGAAAAACCAGGAGCTGCACTGCCTCAGAAAGAGACTTGGGTACTAAATTAACTTCCAGGGTGGAAGCACATCCCAGACGTTGCCTGGCAGGAAGAGATGAAGGCAGACGTCCAGCTGCCTGCAGCTCTCTGGCACAGATCCACCATGCCATGGGGACAGTCCTTGCAAGCTCTGTCTCGGACATCTGAGGAGCACAGGGAGTGTATGGAGGAGGCACCAACCCAGGCTGCCTTACACTGCCTGGGCATCCCCCTCTGGGAGTGGGATGGGGGATTATGAGGCTGTTTGTCCCCTCACTGGGTCCTGGGGTGGAAGTGGACAGCACAGCACAGCTCTGTGGCAGGGTCTGTGCTGGTTGTCCCTTGCTGCAAAGCTCCACCCCGGCTGTGCCACAGTTCCCGTGGGATGGCAGCATGGATGGGACCATGCAATGTCACTTTGCCAATGCCATCACAACGCTGCTGCCAAGGCAGAACAACACTTCCTGCCACTCCTGCTCCTGCAAAAGGGGGACGAAGGAAGAGGGGCCCAGTGTGCACATCATTAGGGTGCAGTGTATGGGAAGGGGGGGCTTTAGCTCTCTCATGACCCAGAGATCTGCTGCAGGAGGAATGGAGGAGTCCTCTCCTGTACCATGGTGGGGGCCTGAGGGCTGATTCTCTCCAGCACAGCCCCCAAGCCCTGCTCCCCACCCTCATGCTTCACTGCCCCTCATAAGGGGCTGGAAGGGTGTTTGTTTTCTGCCAGCATTGGTCCATGCAGAACCCAGCTGCCAGGCAGGGAGGGGAGGGGAGGTGAAGCCAAAAGCTGTACAATCAGGCATGTGAAGCTCAAGGGTTAGCTGTCCTTGATCATGTCCTTCTCCTCCTACCCCCATCCACAGAGGATTCTGCCTTCTCCCTGTGCCACAAGCAGAGTCAGAGCAAAGCAGTGAATGTGCTCAGCCTCAGGCTCAGGAGTTGCACCAAAGCCCCTCTGCTCTGGAGACAAAGGGAGGGCTGCTGGAGGCTCCAGGAGCCTTCCCAAACACAGGCAGCCCCCCAGCAAGCTGCTGCCTCAAGATCCAGCTGTGTCCTCATCCAGATCCAACCCTGCAAGGGGTGGGCACAGGCTGGGGCTGGGCCCTGGTGCAGGACATCAACCCTAGGGATGAAATCCCAGTGCCTGTCCTGGGCTTTGTGCTGGGTGCTGTAACCACAGGACACATCCTTCACTGCTGCAGGTGTCAGTGGGATGGCACCCAATTCCCACTTGTGAGGTAGAGAAGCAGAACCTTTAGGGACACCTGGGAAACCCATGTCCCAGTCGAGGGGGGCAGGGAGGGACAGGCTTTAAGAAGAGCCATATCCCCCACACAGCTGGATTTCAGCTTCTTGCAGAGCTGAAATCTCAAATGGCACATCACAGCTGGGGAAACTGAAGCTTGGCAGGGGGGAACCTGTCCCAGCCTGGCTTCAGCAAGGTGCCACCAGCATCCCCTTGGCCATCTGGGGGTGTCCATCCCTGTGGCATGCCAGCATGGAAGTAGGATGTGACAGTTCTCTACAAATAAACAACCCCTCTGGGGTTACTTCCATGCACTCAGTGATGGCTCCATTCCCCAGAGCCTGAGCCTGCAAAGTCATCCATGGCAAACAGCCTCTCTCCTCCATCCCAGACTTCTCCATCCTGTAAACCCCTGCGGTGTCCCAGGGCCCAAAGCCTCCTCCTTGCAGAGAGTTGCACCTATTTAATTAGAGGTGTGAAATGATCTCATTAAACTCGTGCTGGGCTCTTAGTCCAAACTGCTCCCACAGCACATGAATGGCTTGATTCCACTCTGCTTCATCCTTTTCTTTGTCATATTTTCCTTTCTTTTTTGGCTTGATTTCCAAAGCACTCAAAGCTCCTTCACTCATGGTATGTGTGGGTATGTCTCCGTGTCCAGCTCCATAACTGTCGAAGCCACCAGCCAATTTCAACTGGAGTCAATGGACGGATGGAGAGTTGAGTTACTCCATCCCCATGCATTCTTCAGGAAGGGTGGGAGATGCTGCATCCTCAGCCCTGTTTTCACTGGACACAGCAGGAGCCAGATAAAGCCAGACAGAGCAGGAGCTTTTCAGATACAAATCCCAACACCAGGGAGGCCCCAGTCCCATTAAACCTAAGAATAATTTGTTCTTTCCTACTGGAAATTTTGCCTTGGTGCTGCCTAGGCTGATTCACTGCAGGGATCATTTTGACTGAAACATCAGTTTTAAAATACTCTTCCCATCTAATAATCACAGAATCACAGAATCTCCTGAATGGGAGGGGATCATCATCCAGCCCAGCCCCTGGCCCTGCACAGACCCCCCAACAATCCCACCCTGTGCATCCCTGGCAGTGCTGTCCAAACCCTCCTGGAGCTCTGGCAGCCTCGCGGTTGTGCCCATTCCCTGGGGAGCCTGAACAGTGCCAGCACCCTCTGGGGCAAGAATGTTTTCCTAAAATCCAATCTAAACCTCTCCTGACACAGCTTCAATAAGGCCAACTGAGGAAGAGGAAAGGAAGAGCTGAGCAGTGTGAGGCTTGTCCAGGGCACCGCCCAGGAGCTGTGTCACGGCATAGAGCTCAAACCATCTTACCCAGCTAGGATTAATCCCAACACATTCATATTAGACCTTGCCAATAAATCAACTTTGAGGGTGCTTTCTAGACCTGTCAGACAGAGGGATGGCATTGCATGGGGTTGAAGGCAACCTGACCACAGCTGGAAAGGCTGTGTGCCCTGCACTGCCACAGAGGAACCAGGCTGGCAGCACAACCGACTGGCAGCAGAGTGCTGTGGAGTCCTGGAGGTGCTGACCCATCCCAGTCCTTTGCCTTCTGCCACTGCCCTCCAGTACAGTCCCTCCATGCCCTCCTCTCGCCTGCTCCCTGCTCAGGCCCTCGCTCCCCCCTTTCTTGGCCGGGAGTTTGCCGGCACAGGTGCACTCTGGTCCCCCCCACCACTGCCCTTTTTTTAATTAGACGATAAAGAAAGCGTCCTTTTGAAGCAGGTAGGGGATTCCTCGCATCCCTGGCATTGCTGGGCTGCCTGGCTGTAACCCTATTCCAGTTAAAAGCTTTCTTCGCCCATCCACGGCCCCACACCTGCAGTCAGATCCTCGCGGGCTGCCCCCTCGGCCACTCGTGCAATTACCCAACGTGATGATTAACTGAGGGAGCACGGGAGGGATGGGGACATCCTCCTGCCAGCTGCCACTGCCTTCACCTGTGGTGGGGGCAGGTGGGTCCCCCACTCTGGGCAGCCCAGCATCCAGTGCTGCCTCTGGAGAGACCTGCTGATGGTGGGTGCTGGGGGCACCTGGGACTCAGAGGAATTGTCCCTCTCCGTACCCGTCTCAGGAACCGGGTGCTGTGGGCACAGGGATGTTTGGCAAAGAGCCTGAAACTGGGCTGGTATCTCTGCTCTTCCTAGCCTGGTGTGTGACTAGGGAGAGAAAACCAAGTAGTGGGGCTTGGAGTCCTCCTCTGGGCAGGGTCTCTGCTCCCTGGCCTCAGGCAGCCTGGAGCCCTCAGGCAGATGGAGCAGATGCTCCTGCAGCCGGTGCAGTCGCTCCTAATGCACATTCTCCCCGCAATCCCGTGCCCGCCCTCCTGTAGCCCAGCGCATGTCCCCCAGCACGTCCCCCCGCTGGTGTCCCCTCGCTGTGTGTCCCCACAAGCCCCAGGGCTTGCCGAGGCCGCCTGTCAGCCCACACGGCTCCCATGTGCTGCCCGTTATATTGCGGAACCAGTAAAATTCACTCCGGCGTGTGCCTGTGTGGTCTGCAGCAGTGCCCCAGCCAGAGATAGCCCAGGCGGGAGGGAGCCCCAGGCTGCGCTTTAAATCTTCTCGTCCCTTGCCAGCCACCCCCGAGTGCCGCCCGCGCCGTCCCACGGCCAACACCGCTCTGCCCCGGAGAGGAGCCCGGGGCGCAGCGGCCGCCCCGGCGGGCACAGCTGAGCAGCGCGGCGGTGACGGCATTCAGATCCCACTGGAAATCAATTGCTGCGCCCTGGCAGCTCTATTTCCACGCTCCCGTGTTATTCTTTCACTCAGTCATGGGGAGAATGACTCTGTTTTCCTTCAGCAGTTTTGGTTCTTTTTCCTCTTTTCTTTCTTTCTTCCTTTCTTTCTCAGGGCGAAGGATGGGGTCAGAGCGAATATTCATTTCCACGGTTCCAGCTCATTGAGAACAATAAGGGCAGTAAACAGAGGGCAGCATTGCTCTGGAATGTGAAGCATTCGCCTGCGGTTTAAAATTACTAATTTTTTTACAGGCAGGAGTTTTTTCGGTGGGTTTTTTTGTTGTTGTTTTGTGTGTGTGTGTGTGTGTGTGTGTGTGTGTGTTTGTTGGTTGGTTTTCTGTTGGGTTTTTTTATTTGTTTGTGGGTTTTTTTTGAGACATTTTAAAACAGGCAAATTCTGTTTCCCCACATTGCCCACTCCCCAGGATTTCCGAAATCTTCCCCCTGAGCCAAGAGTCCCGGGGCAGCCTGGCCCTGGAGCAGGAATGGAGGAGAGAGACACAAAGTCACCATTTGAAGCCACAGAAGTCCCACCTGGTACCTGAAGATTTTGTGAATGGACACCAAACAGAAGTCTTGCTGCCTGTGCAAAAATGAAAATTAAATGTGTCTGGTGGGGAGAGGATGCTACCCTGGGCATCTCCAGTGGTGAGCTGGGCTGTGGGCAGGAGAAATTGCAGGACATGCATGTCCTTCCCAGGATGCTGCAGGGCAAGGCCAGGTTGTGCCCACACAGGGATCTCATGCTGCTCTCAGGATTGCTGTGCCCATCAGGAGAAAGGCCCCATCAGGGCCACCGGTTGCTGGTAGGGAGCAGGGATACCCTGAGGTGCCCCAGGACAGCCACAGTCAGCTGCTCCTCTACCTGGTACCCTGCACTTTCTCAGTCAGCTGGGACAATTCCTACCTCCAGCAGTCCAGCAGGCACTGAGAAGAGCTGTGCTCCACTGTTGGAACGCTGGAGGCTGAAAATTTCAGGCTTTCTGTGCTGAGGGGCACTGACCCTCAGGCAGGCACTGCATTTGACTGGAGACCTTGGAACAGGCTTCCAGAATTGAGTGATGGCACTGGGATCGTGAGTGTGTAGTTTGAATAGTATTGTGTGATCTCACAGGGTGAAAAACTTAGATCTGAGATTTAGTATATAATAATGTATCGGGCAAGATGGAGGATTTTGGGCATTGTCTAAGTCCTTCTTCTTCACCTTCTTCTTCCTTCTTCTTCATGAGTTTGGGTGGTTTTCTGTAACTGGGAGGAAAAGGTCTGCATTGCGGGCCTTGAGTGGTCATTATTGGGTCAAAAGTACGTAAATAATACAAGTGTCATCTTGTTGATGGGTGATTATTGCTTAAATAAGCTTGGAAAAAGTTAGAGGTATTCCATTTTACCTGCATTCTCTAACTTGCTAGTTAGAGCCCATGGCTCCTGAGTCTGTAAATAGATAAGAAATGATAAACATCCAAGTCTGAACACAAACTGCGATTGACGTGTATTAATCCCAACCTTGGCAGAAAAAGAAGCAAGACAGTCACACTCCACCACTGCCCCCAGTCCAGAGCTGCTCTCCACAACTCCCAGTACCATACTTTCCCTTTTCCCCCACCACCATACAGCCCTACAACTGCTCCTCTTGCAATAGTCTGGGAAGAACAAAGGGAAGGGATGTCTCCACTTCCCAGCCGCAGGGGGATCCTCGCACGAGAGAGGACCCAGTTTTAGAGCTGCTCAGCTGCCCAGAGCCACTGCTGGCACCCAGAGCCGTGGGACTTGGCCTGGGGGCACCTGCAGTGTGTGATGCAAAGGCACATATGCTCCTGCTCAGCTGCAGCAGTCCCCACGTCTCTGTCAATTCCTCCCCTCAGAGGGGGCAGAAGGACCACGAGAGTCAGCTGAGGACATTTGGGCTCACAGCTTCACTTCCGAACAAAACGGAGGAGGGAAATGTTTTATTGAGAGCAATTGCTTTCATAGCCCGGCCCCAGCAGACACCCAAGCATCCCGTGTCAGGCTGATTAGCTCCAGATCCACACACGCTGGGTGTGTGGGGATGGCTGCCTCCCACTCCCTGCACCCACAGCCCTCGAAGACATTCAGGCTCCACTCTCAGGGAGCAGCTGTGGTTCCCCCAGTCTGGATCCTCTTTGCAGATCCAACTCCCAGACATTTTGCTGCTCACCCAGAGGCTGAATGGCAACATTTGGGTCCTTTCTCTTTGCTTGCCTTTTCCTGTTTGTGGCCACAAAACCCGCTCTGTGTCTTCTGCTGTGGCATCAGGGCTCACCCTGGGCTTCTCTACCCTGTGGGACATCAGGCAAAGGCCATTGCAGATCCTAAACTGGACCCCACAACAGGATCAGCCCAGCCTAAGGGATGGATATGGAGTCCTCTAACTGATGAAGTTTGCTTCCACAGGCCTTTTACAACAGCTGAACTACTTGAAGAGTCACAAAGCATGAAGCATTATAGCAAAAAGTCCATAAATCAAGTAAAAAGACATGGACATAAAGCTGGGAAGACATTTGCCTTTTATTGTCTCTTTGGACAGGCTTAGCATTTAAAGGCTTTTATCTCCTTCTTGTGGCTTTTCAGTTGGGCTCCAAGCCAATAGGTACCTCTTGTCTTTATTCTGCATTAAATTACATCACGGGGACAGGAGCCTGGGGAGCAGATTACCAGGACAATGAAGACAATGCATCCGTGCCTGCTGCCAGGAACACTCACCTTGCCTGGGCGCTCCTCCCAGGGGCTGGAGCAGCTCTCCTGCCCCGACAGCTTCAGCCTGGTGTCCAGCCTTGGCTGATGGGAGGAACTGCTCTCTTCACATCTTAGATGATGCTTTGGAACCAGCCAAAGGGACTGCAAGGTGTCTGGAATTAGTCTGGATCAGACCCGTGCCCACTAAAAGCTTGGATCGCAGTGCTCAGATGATGGAGAGAAGTCCCAAAATCTCAAGGGCTTGTGCGAAATCCCATCTTTCTTCCTAACAGATGGTGCATCCTTCCTGCCCCCACTGCCAACAGAGACCCCAAACCTGCAGCTGATGTGCTGGGAGCCCCAAATACCCCCAGGACTCCTGACCACAGGGTATGGTCAGGAGGGGACAAACTGCCAGAGTGAAGGAGTGGACTTGTTGCAGGAGAATCCCAGGGAAAACGCTGCCTTGGCCAAACACCCCCACAAACCAGCCAAGGGGCAGGAGCTCGTGGTGAGCTTGCAGCAGAGGGGAGGGCTGTGATGGAGAGGGTGCACAACCTCCCCAGGCTGGCAAGCAGACCCCTCAGCAGGGTGACTGGCCCGGCTGCAGTGACCCACAGTTTCAGGACAGGCTGTTCGTGCTACAGAGCTGGGTTTGCTTAATAACAGGCTTTGAATTGAATGTGCTTTTAGCAGGGTTCCCTGCTGACACCAGACATTGGCTGTGTGATGAAAAACCCCTGCTCCCCGAGGCCAGCACCCCATGACTTCCTTCTCCAGACCTTCCCCCAGAAAAGTTATTGTCTCCCACAGAAGTTCCTGGGGAGTATCAGGGCCCAAGAAGAGTGAAGGTGGCCACTGGACCACCACCTCACCCATCCCTGCAAGAGCTCTCCTAAAACACAGTCATGGTCCCCAGAGGATCTCAGCACTATGGATGTGGTCACAAGTGGGATGTGTAGCCAGGAGTCACTGTGCCAGGAGCTGTGGGTGCTTGGTGGGCTGTGCCCCAGCAGATGCCTGCTCCTGCATTCCCTGGGGCCAGGCTGGGTGGGGAATGGACACAGACTTCTGCATCTGCTCCCCCAAGAGCTACACATGCCTGCACCCTGTGGCCCTCTGCTCCCCCAGCTCTCCATCACCTGGGGTCTCTGCCATCACACCTGAGAGCACTGAGAATGGGCTCTTGGTGAACCAAGCCTCTTCCTTCTGCAGAACTCACATCTCCCAAGGGCCAAGGGGACAAAAACCTGTGGCCAGCACCTGTGCTGTCCCTGCTGTGTTCCCAGGGCTTGGCAGTAACTGGGCACCCTGGTTTTCCCCCATAATGGGTCTGCAACCTCTGCTGAAACCTAAAGGATGTTGGCTCTGCAAGACACTCACTTAAATTCCCAAGCAGGATCTTTTTTTCCCAAATCTTGTCCTGTGCTTGTAGCAGTGGGTAGCATGTGGGCAGGGGTGTAGGGATTGAGGCATGGCTACGGGCAGTAGGTCAGGAGGGGAACTCCCAGTGGCTCCCAGCTGAGCTCCCAGTGGCCCCAGAGCAAGGACTACAAGGTCAAATGGAAGAACCAGCCTCAGCACCCTGTTCAAACCAAACATCTGGCTGGACATGAGCTGGAGAGACAGTCCTGGGTTGGCAAGGAGATGATGTGCTGGGAACACAGAGAGAGGAGCAAAGGGAAAGGACATGGCACACAACGGGTTAAAGGTGTCCTTTCCACCCAGCCTATGCTGTGTGCCAATACTCCCAGCCATGTGTTTGAAATCCTTTCTGCTATCTCCTGAAAATATTTACAGTACACGCAGATAAATTAGCTGTAGCGCTTATTACGTCTCCCTGGAAATATATACAGCAGTTAAAGATGTTTAAAAAAAATAGTGAAAAGCCGTCTCTTTACTATATCTGGAAGATATTTCACAATGCAGGGAATTTACAGGGCTGGGTGGTGGGGAAAGCGCATTTATTTTCACTTGAGTAGAGAAAGTTAAAGGACCCTTCACTGGAGTTTATTTTCATCTCTGCTTGTGAGACAAGGAGCCAAGGTTGGCTCGGGAGTGAGCCAGCACAGCGAGGCGGGGGCGCAGGGCAGGTTGGGGTAGAGTGGGGATGGAGACCAGGAGCCTGGTGGCACCACGAGCTGCCTGACACATATGGATAAGGACCAGCTGCTGCAGGGCATGCTGCCTGCCAGAGCTTCAGCTGTGCCTCCAGAAAAAACAGGTGACAGGGATGTTGGGGACACCGCTGCCAGGTACCCATGGAGGTTCAGAGGATGGGACACCTCTGGTAGTCTGGGCTGCCTGGTCCAGGGTGGAAGACTCCCCTCCGACCAGGGGGATCTCAGCCACTCTCACTCCTCACTGACCCTCTTCCACAAAAGATGTGCCTGTCCACTTGCCCCAGACAACTGAGTGCACTGAAATTGTCCAGAGCCCCCACAGTACCATCATAGAGCCACGTCTCCCCACATATATCTCCTCTGCTAAACTAGTCTGAGAAGCTGCTCCTATTCCCAGTGCCAGCCCAAGTCAAGCAGCTTTGCCAGGACAAGGTGATGGGGCATCATCACATTCACCGGTTACTTTGTGAGTTCTTGTCTGAGGAGGAAAGTGATAACTGGAATCATCTCCATGCACAACTTTCTTAATAGCTTCCAGGTGAAAAACAAGGTGGTCTTTAAACACACAGCAGAGGCACCAGCGGTCACACTTGCCCTATCTTCAGACCTCAAGGCTGACCCCCCTCAAACATCATTTCCAGAAACTCACAGATCTTCACGCTGGGGTGAAAGAGCTGTGGTAGAACATCACTCCTCCATCAGCTCCTGTAGCTGATGTTGTCGTGTCCAGTGACAGTTCACTGACGGAATCCTCCTCCTCCTGTCTTTTCTGGCTTCTCCCTTGGTTAAGGTTTCTCATGGTAAAGTCACCTGCCAGCTCGGAGTCAACGACCAAGGTCTTCAAATGCTCTGGTTGACTCACGGTCACTGACCCAATGAGATGACAATGTCTTCTGGGCCACCGAGGTCTGCAATCAAGCTGCTGTCCCTGACGTAAGAGACTTGGAGAAGCCATTTGCTGATTCCCCTGAGTCACCCGCTCCCTCTGGCTGTTTTGAAATTCATATCTAATGAGTAGTTTGGGTGAAGGAATTCTGCAAAGATGCAAACAATTCCTTTGCCAAAATAAATGGAGCCAGAGCTAGGCTTATAAACATATAAATCATTTCTAGTTTTTAGCTTGCAAACAATATACTTGTTTCCTGGTGCAGAATTGGGGAGAGCAGGAGGAACAGGGTGGGAAGGAAGCCAACTGAAGTTCCCCCTCAAAGGCAGCCCAGGCCTTCCTCAGGGCACATCATGGGGCACCAGCCACCATCCAGAAAGCCTCCAAGAGAAAGGAGCTCCAGAGAGTCTTCCAGAGAGTCTTCCAGAAAGTCTCCAGGAGAGAGGAAAATTGGGCTTTCCACCAGCTTTTTTGGTTATTTGCTCCTCAAACAATCATCTGTACCAAATTAACTGAACAAATTCTTAATTTGCTCACCAAGTGCGGGAGGACATGTCCTGGGCCAGGCAGGGAGGAGAAACATCCTTGGGGCTGCAGAACATTGCACAGGGGACAGTGTGATCACACTGCACAGGGCTGGCTAAACGTGCCTGCTCGTCTCTGCTTCTCACACAGGATTGCTACAGGACAGGAGAAAAATTGTGTTAATCACCAAAAACAGTCAGGCAGAGCACGGCCCTGGCATGGCCTGCAGAAGATGGAGCTGAAGGTCCCTCTGCCATTCCTACGACCCCCATGACACTGGTGGGGCCACAGGGCCCCCTTGGCTTTGGCGCCCACTTGCCCAGGAGCTGGGTGGTGGCAGACCTACGCCCTGTGGTGGGAGCTGCTCCTATGGAAGAGGTTTGCACCAAGCTCATGATAACCACATTTTTTCCCAAATAAAGTGTTCTAGCGTGGTCAAATTTGAGCATATTCCAGGAACACAAGATGGAGCTCAGCCTCTCTTCCCTCTTCACTTGCCAATTTGCTTCAAAGACAGAATTTTAAAATGAGAACAAATCCTTTATTTTTTCCCTTTTCCCCATTCTTGGAAAGAGCCATGGTCTCCAGCTGAAATTTTCCCCAAAAATTTAACTGGAGGCTGCAATCCATCCTGCACAAAATTGCCACCCACCCTGGGATGGTTTGGCAAGGCTGGCAGCAGCTGAAGGCAGACTTTTTCAGCAGGAAGCATTGAACATCCCTAAGAGTCAGCAGCACCTCCATCTCCCCACGCTGAGCACATGGAGTCCGTCTGCGGCACACTCGGAGCGCAGTCACTTTATTTATAAGACACTGAGGATGTGCCTCTGTCTTCCAGGGGCTCTTTCCCTTGTTTTTTTCCCAAGGCTGCGGAAGCCAGGCAGATATCCAAAGCTGTTCCTCACTTTCACAGCAGATAAGCTAATTGTCGGATGTGCCCTTTGAGATAAGCAGAGCCGGGGTTTATGAGGGAACATGTGTTCTTGGGAAAGCTGTCACCCAGCTGCAATGCAGGTGATAACCCAAGGTCGGCCAGGCTCCCTCCTCAGGGAATCAGGGTGCTCCTCAGCCACGGGGGCAGTGCCTTGGGCCACAGTGGTGCAGTTTTTGGGGGCTCCTCTCCTGCTTCCCTACTTCATTGTTGCTGAGCAGGGAAACTGCAGTGCAGTGCACTACCAATTCCTCACAGAGAGACCCAGCTCTTCAGATGCTTTGTAATTCAGCCAAAAGTTTAATGTTATTGAAAACCACAAAAAAAAAATCACAATGAGGTCAAGCCGGGCTGTTGGTGATGAGGAGGATTCCCTGGCAGCACTGGTGAGTGCTGAGTCCCTGCAGAAAGCATAAATGGAAGCAGGAAGGTTTCTCCCCCCAGTCCCTGAATACTCTTGTGGCTCCATCACTGTGGCACTGGTGTGGCACTGGTCAGCACTGGGGAAAGCCAAGGCGCAGGAGCTGAAAATCAGTCCAGAAAGAGCTGAGCAATAGGAGTCAGTGCGTGACCCTGCAGACCGTGGGCTCCTCTCCTCTAGCCAAAAACCTGCAGAGGGGACCTGCCACCCACACAGCCTCCAGACTAGGTCTGGTGCCAGATTTCCCAAATTTCACAGAAATTTCAAGGCCAGGGACCCCTTAAAGGCCCTTTCACCTGTCCCAGCCTGCTTGGGAGCAGCCAGCTCTCCACTGATGGGAATGGCAGAAGCTGCCATGGCACAGCAAGGCTTAACCCCCATGTGAGCCATATGCCAGCAGTGCTGGGCTGTGCTGTGCTGCCCAAATGATTTCCATCAAACTGTCTCCCATACAGCCTTCCCTGTCATGGGGGGAGAGCTGCCATTCTCCTCCAGGGCCACAGTCACACGCCAGGCGTGAAAGGCACAAGGCTGTTGTGAGCCAGCATGTCCCCAGTCTCAGAGGGTCCTTGGAGAGTGTGTGGGAGAAGATTGTGGGAAGAGACCTGCTTCTCTGCCACTCAGGGAGACTGGCCCTGGCCCCTGCTCAGACACCAGCCCTGCTGCCCTGACCAGGACCTCCCAGCCTGACTGTGAGGGAGTCACTGGGAATGATCCAACCAGCATGGCTCCCACCACTGGGGATGTTCTGTCCCATCTGGCTCCCAGCACTGGGGATGGTCCATCCAGACCAGCTCCCAGCACTGGGGATACTCAGTTCAGCCCAGCTCTGGTCACTGTGGATGTTCAGCCCATTCTGGCTTCCAGAACTAGAGATGCTCCAGTTTACAGCATTGGGCAAGCTCTGGTCAGTCCAGCTCCCAGTGCTAGGGATGCTCCACCCAGCCCAGCTCCCAGTGCCACCACCCACAGCTGCACCTGCAGGACCTGACAGCAAAGGCCGCCGCACCTTGTGATCCTTTGTGCCCCTCCCCGGAGCTGCGGCCAGGCCGTGCTCCCTCGCCCCCCGCCCCCCGCGGGTGAGCCACCCTCGCTCCACGGTCCCTTCCCTCCCTCCCTTGAGCAGCCATCACTCACCAGGCTTTGATTACGGCCACAAAGGAGCCTTGGAGGAGCCACGGGAAGCTGGAGGGAGGCAGGCAGATGATGAAAGAGCTGTCAAATGGGATTAAACAGTAACCGTCTCCTACACTGCTGGGCAGCAGGAAGGGGGACAGATTGTACCGGATTGTAATGCAGGAGCCCTCCTGCTGCCAGAGCTGCCAGCGCCGGCCCCCACGGGCTGC
>VXBR01005665.1:145656-221385 GCA_013400215.1 Cisticola juncidis | reverse complement strand
CTTGTGGGAGGTGGTTCCAGGCAATGCCCGGCAGAAAGCACCCACATCCACAGTGACACCTCTAAGTCCCGGGCGAGACCGCCCTCCGTGTTCTCTCGTGAGCTAAGGAAGCCACACTTGGCGTTCCCAGGCACGGAGAGCCCCCGGGCTTTTGGGTGAAGGCTCTGCCTACTCCCAGTGTGCAGCTGGTGATGTCCCCTGTCCCCACCAGCACCTGTTGCTGCCAGCACTGCCCTGGTCTCTCCTTCCAGCCAGTCCCCAAGGGAAAAATGGTCTGGCAGGTGACACCTCACTTGAAGTGTCCTTCTTGCCAGCCCTTGGGTAGAATCTCCCTTTTTCCTTGCCCAGCCTTTGGGCAGAGGATCCCAGAGGTGGGGAAGGGGTAGGCAGATGCTTTCTCCCAATACAGGGACCCACCAGAGCTGTCCATGGAGTTTCTACAGCTCCCCAGTGTCACGGGTGACACTCATCCCACCATGCAGAGCCCTGGGGGCAGGATGGGCATTGGGGATTCTGCCCATCCACACATCCTCCTGCCAAGCCCGAGCAACATGACAAATACAGCAACAGAGCTCATGGGGTTCCACAAACTCTGGAGCTGTCCTGGGTGTGGCATGGACCTCTCCGGGCTTTCCCAGGGGTGCATGGCATCAGGATCTCATCACCTGGTTGATGAAACACCAGGGTGCTGAGCCACATTGTTGGCCATGTCCTGGTGCTCCCACCCCTCCATTCTCTGTTGCTGCTCTGGTTCTGCCTTCACCCCAGAAAAAAGTGTCACATATGGGTTTGGGGTGCTGGAAGCCCAGTGGGGATGCTGTTGTCCAAGATCCCAAAAAGCTGCTCATTCTGGATCTAAAGACCAGCATTGCTGGGGCTGTCCAGGCATGGGAACAGGTCAGGGGTGCCGCCAACCCATCCCCCTAACAGTGGGTCTGCCCACTTCTCCTTCCTCCTTCTGCATCTCCTTATTCCTTCTGCATCTCCCAACTTTTGTGTGCTCCAGCATCACCAGGGCTGCTTTTCATGCCCAGTGGGTGATACAGCAGGGTTGACCTTTTCCTCCTCTGAATGGAGCTCATTCTGGATGTGCTGGGGTGGGCACTGCAAGGCCGTCTCTCCAAAGGCAGGGGGACAGGGAGGGGGACTGATCCTTGGCTTTCCAAGCCCCCAAGCAGCAAAGCCCTTGGGATCCCTCATCACCTCACTGCCTCTCCACCCCAGCTCCGGTGGGAGCCCCAGCCGGGCACTGACAGGCAGAGCCCCTCCACCCCCTCCCCCCAGCCCTCCGAGCACCACCTCACCACCCACTCTGCCAGCAGCAGCCCCAGTTTCTCACAGCACCCTCTTTTCTGAGCCATTCGTCATGGCTCCCAGCACAAAAGCCAAGGAGAGAGAGACAAGGAGTAGGAAAAGGAAGGAAGATTAAAAAGAAAAAAAAAATAGAGAAAGGGAGCAAGAAGTAAAGAAAGAGGGAGGACAAGGCGTGAAAAGAGCCAGGTCTGTCGCCGAGAGGGGAGGAGGGGAAATTATGAAATAAATGAAGCACCTCAGCAGTTCAGGGGACACTGGAAGACAGCCCGACCGCGGCTGAATTTTAAATGCCTGCCGCACAATCAGTCCCATTTTGCGAAGAGAGGAAGCTGTGTCCAAAGTCTCTTATGTTTATTCATGAGGAGCCTCGCTGGCCCCTCCCACCCTATTGTCTGGGGGTATTTATTTGGGGGCATCTGTCTGGCCCGATGAATGGCAGAGGGGTAATAAATGGGCTGGTGGGGCCGGGGAGGGGAACCGGCGCAGCCGAGCCGGGCGGTGGGCTGCCCTGTCTCCCAACCCCCTTCCCCTCCTCCTCTCAGCACCCTGCCAGGGGGTTTTCCTGCCCCCGCGCCATACCAACTCCCAGCGGCAGCAGGCAGAGCTGCCCAAAAGCCCGTGGCTGCCCAGGGGTGGCAGGTCTGGAGGGGAACTGTTGGGTGGTGCTGGAGCCATGGGATGCTGCAGGCCAGGGCAGCGGCGGGGTGGGCATCCCTGGGGTGCCAGCAGCGAGGCCAGGACAGGACACAGAGCACAGTGTGCCACTGGGGGTGGCTGTGTGGGATGGGCTTACAGGGGACTTGCCTTGCCTGTCTGGGGACAGTGAGAGGCAGTGCCATGGGCAGCAAGGAAGGGCAGGCAGCCCATAGGGACAGGCAGGCGTGGTTCACAAAAAGGAGGTTCTGGTTCATCCACATGGAAGGGCAGAGTGCTCATCAGGGACAGTGAGGAGACCCAAATCCCAAGTCTGCAGCCAGGCCACCCTCTCCCACCTCTTCTGCAGGCAAGGAGCAGCTTCCTCTGATAGAAACTCCTCATCTTCCCATGGAGGGACATGTTCTTCATGGGGAGCTAGGAGGTGCTCATCATCCAAACTCACTTTGGTCATGTCAAGGGGCTCAGGCTCTTTGAAGCCCAGAAGTGAGACACTGGGATGTCCTGGGGATGTGGGGGCCCACATGCTGCCAACCTGGCTCTCTGGGAAGCACATCATACCCGAGGAGCCCAGCAGCTCTCCTGGCAGCAGGGCTGGTGAAGTGTGGGGGCAGGGTGGCTGAGCTAGTGCAGGCAGCTTGGCTTTATCCATCCCAGCCTTTCCTTCTGCCTTGTGCTGAGGGAGCCGTGTCCATGCTGACCCTCACCTTTGTGGGACACAGGAGTGACACTCATTTGCAAAGTTGTTACAAGATCACCCATCTGGAAGCTGGAGCTCATCAAATTCGACCTTGAAATAGAAGCTACAGCCTGGCAGCTGCCAGGAAGAGGGGCAAGGGAAAGAGGGGCTCTTGATGGGACAAGAGACAGTGCACGCCATCACCCACATGCTGGCAGATGATTCCAGGAGCAGACCAGGGTTGCTCAATAGCCACCTTCACCTCAACAGCAAGAGCCCACGTGGATTCTCCTGCCCAGGCACCTGAGCATGGTTGGGAGATGGCTGGGCAGGGACTGTCAGCCTGGCTGGCAGCTCAGGGAGCAGATGGTGTCATTGGCAGGGGAGCACAAACCCCTCCCCACGTGGGCCAGTAGCCAGGGGGATGGTGCAGCTCCCCACCAGCCCCCACAGGCTCTGTTGGGACAGACAGGGAAGCAGCCAGGGAAAGGCTCCCTCACCCACCATGCCACTTAAAACACAGGTGTCCTCAGTCCTGCGTGGGAGCCAGCCCTGCATGGGCCAGCACACACAGCCCAAGCACTGTGGCTGGAAGGAAGGCACCAGAGCTGTGCCTGCCTCCATCCCTGTCGCTGGTACAAGCTGGCTCAGCAGTTTGCTAGCAAGCTGTATCCGGGAAGTATTTTTGGAAGGGCATTAAGTCATTGGCATAGGAGTCACCTCTCAGCCACAAAAGCCAGACACAGCTGCAGCTGCACTGCCCTGATCTCTTCCATTCTCAAACCTTGGCAGAAAGCTCCCCTGCAGCTGCAGCTAGTGGTGACCAGATAACTTTGGACCCTGCCTCACCTCCTCCCCACATCCCAGCCCCTGTGCCAGCTTGTATCCCACCTGAGACAAAGTCTTCAGCAAGTTTTGGGAATATGCAGGCTCCACACAGGTGCCTCTGGCATAAATCCCTCTGGGAAAGCCACACCAGGGAGCAGATCTCCATGAGGCCAGGTGAGGATGTCCCCCAGCCACCAGCCTCTTGGGACAGCACTAGAGACAGACCAGCCAGTGATACTGCTGAGGATCCTAATTCTACTAATGTTATTGAACACTTATAATCATCATTCCCAGAACTCTGCTCCTAGACCTTCCCCTCCTGGTTGGGGTGACACCACATGGCCTGAGAGAAAGGGCAGAAGAAGCTGCTGGGGAAAGAAATGTGTGAGAATACCAGCCCATGCTTCAGCCCAGCAAAATCAAACATCTCTTGAACCAAAGTGGGAATGGGGAAATGATGTGATGAGCTGGAAGCCTCCAAAATCCCATCTCCTCTCCACTCAGGTGCCACAGGAGAAAAGATGGGGAAAATACCGTGGGTGAGAGAAGATGGTGACGAGATAGGCTCCTCACCAACTCACCTGCCAGCCAGCCTACATTCCTATGCCCCTGGCAGAGTGTTTTCCAAATACACTATATTTTGGAGATCTCACTCCCCACTAACGAGATGCTTCCTAGGTTGTAATTTGGACAAGTTGGCTTTGGTTGCAAGAAACCAGAAGAAAAATCCTCCCAGTCTTTCTGACTTCTGTAATGGGATGTGAATTGCTTGGTAAATATCTGCAGCCAAACACCCCTGTGGCCAAGGAGCAGGGAGGGAGTGCTGAGCTCCAAAGGGGATGGATGGCTTCTACCACAGGGTGAGCTTTCTGTCACACATGCTTGGCTTGTCATGACAAAGGGCGAGCTGGGGCCACACCCGCAGCCAGCACCGGCTTTGCTTCACAAGGGTGCTGCCGGGTTCCACAGCGCATGTGCTGTGATCCTCCCCTGCCCAGGCTGCCAGCCCTCCCAGCCTGCTGGCCCTGTGCCCTGCAGGGGCTGGGGGTCCCTGCAGGGACAGCGGTTGGGGGATGCAGGCATTGACCCAGTTGGGAGGGACACTCCTCGGAATGGAGCTGAGTGAAGGCAGGAAGGGCAGGAGGGAAGAAACTTGGGAACAGAGGGTGTCACACAGGCACTGCCTTGTCTGTCATGTGCTTTTTGGGCAATGGGAGAGTCCCCTGAACCCCAGGGCAGCTTGAGTTAGAGGAGGCCCAGCCAGACTTGGGTCACAGCCCTACCCAGGGCCACAGCAGCTGCCAGCAGCTCCTCACAGGGCACCTCACTGCTAGTGACAGGCTCATCTCTGATACTGCATTCAAGCCTCACGGATGCCCTGTCCCCTTTCCATGGCCACAGGATGCAGGATAGTGTCCAGGCTGGGCTCCACATGCCCTTGGGGAGAGAGATTAGCCACAGCAGCACTGGTTCCTACTATTGCCCACCACTGATGGAGAAACCCACTCTGCTCTGCACTGATCCACCCGTTCCTTGGCCACCCACCCATCTGCCATCACTCAGCACATGCTGACAGTGGAAGAAGTATCTTCAACAGCCCAGCATGACCCACGGACGTTGTGCAAATTCTGCACACATGGAGAGCGGTGAACACCTCCCCGTGCAGACTCTGACTCATGTGATGAGATCCTCGGCTACACAAACTCTCTCCTGGGAAGATATTTAATCAGGCAAGGGGAACAGCCCCAGATGCCCAAACCTGCTAACAGACAGATGCAAACATTGAGTGAGACACCCAGAGCCCACGACATGTGCATACACACAGTCGGACACATCCGTACACAATACCTCATTAAACATGGGCAGTGTACAGCCCCAGATTAGGGCTGGCTGGGCTGTGGGCACCCAGCCAGCCTGGGATAAGGGTTCAACTTCAGCTTTGACAAGTCCTGAAGTCTCACAAGCTGTTCTCTTGGGATTCCAACACCCTGGGCCATCAGCGGGCACAGAGGGACAGCCCTGGACTGGAGCACGGGCAGAAATGCTAAAGCTCATGCAGTCCTGGAAGCAGATTCTGACCCCTGAACCTGTGGTGAGTATCCCTGGAGGTGCCCCATCCCTGGAAATGCTCGAGGTCAAGTCGGACAGAGAAGGCTTTCCAGGAGGATCGACCAAATGTTCTTTAAAGAAGTGGGCAAAACCACTCTCAGATGTTACTACCTAGAGACGGACTTGGCTCCCGCGCTGGGTGCATGGGGACGGGGTGGACGCGCATCCCTCCCGGGCACCCGCGGCTGCAGCTGCAGATCCCCGCGACCCCCGTCCCAGGGCCTTTGCTGCCACCTCTCCGCGCTGTCTGGAAGGACAGCCCGGCCCCGGGGGATGCACAGGCCGGCCCCGGCCCCGATCCCGGCCCCGGGGCATGCACGGCCAGGTCCCGGGGGTCACAAAGCTCCTAAAGGTGTCTTCTTGCATTCCCAGCCTGACCCCTCCATGTCAGCAAGGTCAGCCCTCAGCCCTCGTGGGCTCCAGCACGGAGTAACTCGGTGGAACCTGTGAGGTGCCTCCCCTGCTTGCTCCCGCTGCCCACGTCCCCACACCAGCCCCAAGTGCCCCTTTGTGCCCCACACCAGCTGCGCTCCCAATCACCTCATGTCCCCCCTTCCCCACCAGATGCAGTCCCCCTCCCACATGCCCCTCATGCCCCTCACGTCCCTCATGCCCCTGGTGCCCCTCATGTCCCTCATGCCCCTCATGCCATGTGTGCTCCTTCTGCACTCCCAGCCCTGCTCTGGCATTATGCCTGAGACCGCCATGCCTGGCCCACCTTCCCAATGCAATGAACTGTCCCACCTGAAACTGGGAGAACTCCTGTGCTGCTCTGGGCCCCGTGCCTCGGGCAGTTTGCTCTCACTGTGCTGCCCTCCCCATCTCCAAGGGCTGGTAGGTGTCCAGTGAGAGTTAGGTCCCAGAGAGGGCAGGGCAGGGGAGGTTCAGAACAAGTGATGAACCACAGGGATGTGCCCAAAGCAGCCTCTGCCCACAGTGCAGCTCTCCACACTCCCTCATGGAACAGCAGCTGGCAGGACGGGACTCGGACAGGCCGTGAGGTGGTTGTTTGGGGTCTGGAGGCCAACAGGCCTAGCAGGACATTCAAACATAAGAGTTGGGCCCCCTCCATGACCATTTCCCATTGCAACAAGCAGAGCACTTAAGCAAGTGATCCTATGAGATACCACAGGCACGGAGGACTGCTCCCTCCTCAGCATCACTCTGAGCACAACCATCAGCTTTGAGCAACGTCTCTCCTGCCAAAAGCCAGATGGACTTCAAACCCCATATGGGCATCCTGGAGAGAAAGAAGGCTAAAATGTAGCCAAAATCAAACCCCCAGAGCCAGGCCTGGGAAAGACAAACGCTTCACATCTTCATCGTGTCACCAAGTCCTCAGCAGTACACAACAGGGAAACAAAATTATTGAGACAAATGCAGCTGCCTCCCACATGAAAGAAACAGAACTGGTCCAAGCCGGGGAGCTTGGGAGGAGGGAATGAGAAAATTTTCATTAAAAACTTTTTTTTTAATGACAGCAGAGCTGAATGTACATGCTGACACACACAAACACACAAACACAAAACAAACAAACAAAAGCTCTGACACACACAGTGATGCCTTCAATTGGTTTGGGGGAGTGGGGTGGGAGAGCCTCCCTGCAATGCCACTGCCTCCATGGATGCCCCTCTCCCACATTAACAAAAGACAGCCTCACACATGCCTGGAGAAGCCGGTCCCAGGGACCATTTGCTGTTCTTTCCATTGTTTTGCTTTAATGAGTTGCTAGCAAGGGATGACCTTTCCCTCTCCCTCCTCAACAAAGAAATGAACACAATTCTCAAAATCACGGGGGAAAAGAAAACATGTCAGGAAGCGCGATGGCCACTGAGCTATAAACGTGCTGCTGACAAAGACCAAGAGAACCACAGCGAGCTGGCACGGCTGAAGGGCCATGGGGCAGGAGGCATCAGGAGGGCTTCAAGAGAAGGGGATGCTCCTGCAAGCCTGGGGCTGCAGGTGCAAAGCACTCGGGGGGGTTGTGCTTTCCCTGAGACACACAAAGCAGGTTCCCAAGAGCTCCTCTGGGGTGGAACTCCATCTGCCAGCCACCAAGGGGACTCATGATCATCCTGAAGAGCTGGCACCCCAGAGAGGAACAAGACCTGCCCACACCAAAGTTGATGGGGTCCAGATTCACAGGGACCCCTCAGGGCCCTGTTCCTCCCCACCCCAATACCTCCTTTGGGTACAAGAGCAGGGCTTGGACCTCACTGACCCTGCCCAATTGGGCTTTACCAGGTCCCTGCCCAATTGGGCTTTACCAGGTCCCTGCCCATCCCTTTGCCAGGGATAAGACAAAATCATTAAACACTGAGGTCAGCACAGCCCTAAATGTGCCGTTCAGCCTGGATTTATACTGCCTGAGTCCTCACAGACCTCCAGAGATGCCTCCTTCAGGGGCAATGCTACTCCTCCCTTTGGCACACTACGCAGCTCTGGGACACCAGTGCTGAAGTCCTGGTCTCTGCTGACCCGGTGAGACCAAAACACGCCTGTGACCCTCATCCAGCTTCAGCAAGGCAGGCCATTCCTTCCCTGAGCTGTGAAAAAGGAGGAACAGCTTTGGATATCTGCCTGGCTTCCACAGGTTTGGGGAAAAAACAGGGAAAAGAGCCCCTGGAAGACCAAGGCATATCCTCGTTGTTCTATAAATAGTGACTGTGCTCTGAGCTGTTGTCTTCATGGCTCCGTTATCCTTGACTGCCCAGGTGTCTGCCCAAGGGGCTCCAACAGAGAGGGACACAGCAGCAGTTAGACCTGGGAGCAACTGGTCTATTTTCATTTGCTTACCCCACCCTTTCCATGGCATCTCCAAGCTCTGAGAGAAGACACAGCCATGCACTCCCCCATGACACCTATCCCAGGAGGATTCCCTCCACTACCACAGGCTTTAGAGAAGGGGCAGGTTTTCCCTGTCACTTCCCATCCTTTCCCCGCTGCAAACCATGTGGTGTATTGGCAGCTCCACCCAAATCCCTGCCAACATCCAAACATCTGCAACTCCTTAGCATGCAGCATTCTCTTTCTTTATTTCATTGGTGTTGCTGGAGTTAGCCTCCCTACTCCCCCAGCTGTGGCCCCACATCCACCACCCAGCGTCTCTGCTGGCCAGGGTGGCTGCTCACAGGTGGGGGTGACTCCCAGCCCCACAAGTGTTAACCCTGCTGAGCTGTGGGCACACGGCATCAGCTGCTGCCTTCTCCTGGATGGTCTTTTTATTTCTGTGGGCTGGTTTCCCGTGAATTTTGGAGCTCTTGCAGAATATTTAAGCTGCTGCTACTTAGCATGAAGAAGCACAACCACCATCAGAACTAGTGGAAAGAGCTGAAAGACCTTCTCCCTGTCCTCTGTCCTCCTGGGGGCAGCAGCCAGCTCTTCGTCTTCCTTCCATCTTGCTGATGTCCACCCATCCATGGAGGCTGGATGTCCTCTTGAAGAAATACAGGCACCATCCCTGCCATACTCCCATGGAAACAGCTACCCTGCGCCCCGTGCACCATGCTGTGCCATGCCATGCTAACCTCCCACTCTCTCCTATCCCACCCTTTTCTTCCGCTAAGCACATCCTCCTGAAAAGCCCCTTTTGTCCCATTTACACCTGTGCTGGCTCAGGGCAGGGCAGAGATGTGCTGCAGGTCATCTAGGCTGCCCCCAGAGCATGGCCAGAGGCAGGGACCAGAGTTTGTCCTCCCTGGATGCACAGCTAGGGCATGGAGTCTGAAAAAATTATGTGGGAGGTTTTCCATTGGGGGACACTCCTTCCCTGCTCAGTGCTCAGGGCTGGAAAGCTCTTGGAAAGTGAAAGGGGTTGACACTTCTTCTGGCAGCAGAGTTCAGTAGGGGTCAGAGCTAATCCAAGCAGAGCCGACAGGAGGGGAGGGAGGTGGTGGGGGAAGCCGAGTGTTGACGCGCTGAGAGGTAAAAGCTGTGTCAGACACTCCCAGGAGGGAGGAAACAAATGTATAATCAAAACAAAACCGGCTGGGGCTCGTGTGGTTGATGGTGGGTCTCCAGGGGGCTCGAATTTTATGTTTAGCTGCTGCAGTCAGCATGGAGGGAGAGTGGGGCTGGGACTGCTGCTGTCAGGGGCCACAGTCAATGCAACCAAGTTGCAGCCAGCTGAGGATCTACCTGGCCTCAAAGCCATCAAGATTCCCAACAGTCCTCAAATCAGCCCATGGATGCTCAAGGCTTGTTCTAGGTCCCATTTCCAAGGGATGGTTGGGTGGGAGCTCAGGCTGACAGACACCCTGGGAATTGTGTTAGGACCCAAAAACACTTCTGCTCCTCCATCCTGTGTTTGCACAAGCTCCAGACACTGGAAACACAACCACCAAGCTCCCCACCCCAGAAGGAGAAGAGATCAGGACAACTCAACAAAACCTGAGCTGTCACCCTGACAGCCATGCTGTGCTGCTCCCATTGCATCTGGAGACAGCGCTGGAGCAGCTCTGAAAGGTTTTGGAGGTTCCTGGGCAAGCACTTTTCTCTGTAAATCCAACATGTATTAGCCAGGGCACCGCACACATGTGGAGAACCAGCACAGATCTAGAGCTCAGGGGAGACCTTTGCCTGCCAGCACATGATTGACTTGGTGTTGAGCCTCAGGCACTGGTCCAAGCCCTGGGATGATACTAAGCAGTGTTTGATAATAAAATCAGCACCAGACAGCAGAACCCATTTGTTTCAGATCAAGGGGATTACCAAGATTTTTACAGGTTTGCTAACAAACAGGGTATTTCTGTGGAGATATCTGGGCCAAATCCGTCTCAGCTCTGACATGGAGAACTGTGGGCAGAGAATCTCTGTTTTTCAAGCATGCTTTTTGTTCATCTTAACAGGGTGCAGGACTGAAAAACAGATTGAAATCATCAAAATATAGGGGTTTCTAGTGGTTTTGAATGTTTTAGGGGCTGAATTTTTTAACTTGGAGGATTGAAACAATTCATCTCCCAAAAAGGAGTGGAATGCATGGGCAAAGTGATGTCAGGGGCACTCAGGTGCAGAAGGGCACTTGCATGTCCTGTTCCTCCAGCCTGGCAGGCTCTGCATCAGTTGCTGTTGGGATCAATGTTCCTCACTAAGCTCCCAGCCCTGACCCATCCATTACACTGTCCCCCAGCCTTGAGGCAGGACTGGAAGAGGCAGGACTGGAACTGAAGTCCCCAAGGTAAGATTCCCTTCAGCAGCACCTGTTAATGGACAAATAGCAATATGTGTAGGCAAAAATCTGCATAAGCAATTAGGAAGCTTTTAGAATATCTTAAAGCTTCTGAGTCTTCAGACCATGCCAGTATCACATTTTCATGTTTTCTTCATGGTGGTGGCAGCTAAAGCCTTCCTTTTCCTTGTCAAACCCCCTCAAAAGAGCAAAGTGGAAGCCCTCCAAGCACTGTGACTCCAAGGTCCTGGCCCTTAGGAGAAACATCTGGAACTGGGGAGAACAACCTGGCAGAGCTGCAGTGCAAAGCTGTGGCATCCAGATCTCTGATGTATCAGCTGCAGGAGACATGGGATGCACTAAAGGCTGCTGGAATCACGCCACCATCCCTTAAACCGCTACCTCTCCCAGTATGACTGATAAATCCAGGAGGAAATGAGAGGTGGTTGGGTACATTGCCTGGAAGCAGCCCTGAATGGCCTCAGATTGCTGAAGATTCACAACTGCAATTCCTCCACCAAAATTGTCCTGGTTTTGAATCATTGCTGAGATTGTCACTGCAGGCATCCCCTCTCAGCCTCCAGGCAGTGGGGGATGACTGTGTCTGTTTTACAGGTGGAGAGTGAAGGCACCAGCCATCTCAAGCCCAGCAGGAACCTCTGTCCGCTCAGCAGGACACACTGGGACAGTGGGGTGCTTCACTGGAGCCAGGTCTAGCTGGCACCAAACACAGGGCAGTCACCACCCATAAGGGCTCCGAGATGGGGTAGGTGGACCTGAAGCAGAAGGGGCATGAGAGTCTTACACCAACTTTCTGCCTTGACAGGGCCTGACACCTTTCCAAGGACACTTCCAGTAGAAAGAGTACAGTCTCTCCCAGTTGCCCCACAAACCACTGGTGTGGTGTGTGTGGCGTCCCTGTTCCCCCATGCCCAAATGGCCAGAGGCCCCTCCAGCACAGTCCTTGGGGAGACCCCCAGCCAGCACAAGCCCATTCCCCTCTAATAGTCTGGCAGAGCCAAGACCCTCTGACTGTATGGCATCAGAGGGGTTAAGAAAACTGAATTTGCCACAAGAGATTTGAGCAGAAACTCCACTGGAGACCTTGAAATCCTGTTAATTGATGCCACACATGTGCTGCATTTAACCTTTGCCCTTTGCTGTAATAGTTTACACAAGTGGCACGAAGGCTGATGCACAGGGGCGGTCTGCACGAGCCCTGGCTTGCAGTGATCACACCGGGCATCCTCCGAGCCACCAACCCTTGGTGGTGCCAGGCTCCTCCATCCCAAAGGCACTAGTGAGCCCCCTGATGGGAATTTGGGCTCATGAGCCCTCACACAGGAATCAGCAGCTGTTTGTGGGCATGTCCCAGGCAAAGAAAGAGTAATTATTCCATTTGCAATAAAATCCCTGTCACAGTCTCTGGGGAAGCCCAGTCCTGCCAGCTGGTGCCCAGGCAGGCGGTGTCCCCATCCTGCTGGGTCTCACCCAGGGATGCAGAGAGGAGCTACTGCTGCTTGTGGGTAACACCAAGGGTGTGGGACAGCATCTTCCCAGCCCTGCCAATGGGAGATTTGTTCTTTATCACTCAGGAAAACACTGCAGAGTCAGGACTGAAAAAAAAGATCAAAGTTATGGTGATTGTTAGTTCCTATTATAGCCAGGCAAAGGAACAAGCAAAAGAGTCCTCAGGACTTTATCCATCCTAAAGTCACCTGACTAGGTGAAATATTAAATATAATTTTGTAACTTCTGCCTGATAAGGGTCATACTTCAAACCAGCTTGTTTCTTCCACTAGGCAGGCTTTGGGGTTGGACACAAGAAGGCCATGCTCTAGCACCAGGAGGAATGAAGAGATGTTCTCCAGGGCAAGGTAGGAGAAATCAGGAAGTGTTATCACTGGGACTTGAAAGATTACCTGTGATGGTGTTCTTCATGCTGCTCCTCAGCCTCAGGAGCTGATACTTCACAGCACAACAGTGCTCAGGTCACAAGTGAGCAGTGGAACCCAATTCCAAGCTGGCACATTGGCAGATTTGTGGTGGATCCACCACATTCCCTAGGCTGGGTCAGTCAAGACACAGAATTCTTGAGTTTTCAGGGCCATGAGTACCAGGAGCAGCCCACCAGCCCCCCAAGTCATGAATGGTGCTTATTCTGCCCTTACAGCAGTGTAGGCAGCTGTGAGCTGCTCTCAGACAACCCAGAGGTGGATTTACACCCTGTGTTTTGTCATGGCTGCTGTTATTACCATCCTGTTTTCACCAACCAAGGGATGCAGAGCCATGACCAAGTCTCAGCTGAAGAAGGAACTGACACTCTATATATTCAAGTGCAATAGCAGCCCTCAGCACTGGGTGCTGTGGAGGTAAGAGCTTCTGGATGCAGGAGAGCTAGTACTAGCCACACCCATTCCTACTTCTACAACTCCCAGTAAAATCCCTTCTGGCAGAGACACAGGGCAAGGAGAAGCACCTCATGATGGGAATCTGACTGCCAGAGTCACTCCAACCCACAACTGCCTCTCATTCACAAACTGCTCCATCGAAGATAACTCCCAAAGGTTTCCCTTCAAGTTCATACCAAAATATGCAAACAAAAGGTCAGTTCAAATCTGTCCATTTCTCTCCCTCTTGGGACAATTTAAATGAGATGTCAGAGTTTGTTTCACTGTTTTTGCCTTCCCTCCACAGACTGTTGGGGGACTGTCATGAAGAACCCTGATGATGATGCAAAGATGTGCTTCAGGAGAGACATAACCCCTCTGGCTTCTTCTGACCAGCTGCAATCTTAAACCTGATGACACAGAAGGTCCTGTTGTATTTCATAATATTTGTGACCAACCAAGCATGTGTCAGTCAAAACATCTGGGGGAACAGGACTGTCCTGGGGGAAGCAGTGGGCATGACACACAGTGGGGTGGACTGAGGACTTCTCAGAAATGCTTTGGGCCACAATTCTGACAAATCCAGATCTCCAAGAGACCAGCACCAATAGTCTTTAATTAGGCTTCAGTAGGCCCTACTTGAAAGTGTGTGACCCAAATTTTGGGCAATGGTGGTGCAGGAGACTGAGGGGGTCCCAGCGAGTGGGAACCTCCTGCCATTGCCATCCCCAGGCAGGAAACCTGCAGGAGCAGCTGGTGGTGCCGCTTGCCTTTGGCATCAGGAGAGGGAGACGAGGCAGAGAACTTCAGCCCAGGCTAATCAGCCAGGCCTTGTTTTATCTCCAAATGTTCCTGACGCAGCCGTTAGAGCTGCCCGGCCAACATCCCAGGGACGATTCCCTTTGAACGGCCGCCTTGTCTGGTAACTTTATTTACACTTTTGATGCCAATGTTTATCCACTCTTGAAAAAGCTATTCAGAGCATCTCTCAAATTAACTTCAGATGTGAGAGCAAGGAGAACATTCCCTACATCATATTTCATACACTTTTGTGTTATTTAATTCTTGGAAACTATTTTTTTTAATATAAAAATATTTTTTAAAAAATCTCCAAGGTTTTGGAGAGTATAACCTCTCCCTGTGTGGTCTGTAAAATCTGGCTGTAAAGCTCTTTCCTAAAGTTCACAAATGCCATTATAAATCGTCTCCTTATCTTGCTCATTGGGTTTCTTCTTTCACTGACACACATCCTGGATATGGAACTGCTCCAACTGGCCTCCACCACCAACGGGCCCATGCTCCTGGCAAGAGCAGCTCCGTCTGAGGATGGCTGTTGTGGATGTCCAGAGGAGATGGGGATGAGGTGGAGGGCGATGGAATAGGTGGGATGGCATGGGAGGGAAGAGGTATGTGGGGGGACGAGGTGAGTGGAATAGGATGGGTGTGATGGGATGAGATAGAGTGGGATGGAACAGGGTAAGATAGAACAGGAAGAACAGAAAGTAGGATGGGATGGGTTAAGTGAAATGGGATGGGTAGGATGGCATCAGATGGAGTGGGATGGGACCGGGTAAAATAGAACAGGAAAGATGTAGGATAGAGGGAATAGAGTAAGTAGACTGGGATGGGTGAGATGGAGTATGATGGGATGGCATAAAATTACGAGATGGATCAAGATGAGATGGAGATCAGACCAGACAAGAGCATTTGCTTTTCCCCACTTCACCACAAATCTTCCCTCCAATTCCAATTTTTTTCCTCTAGGTGCCTTAGAAGAATGAAGCTGAATTTCTGTAAACCAAAAAGAAGCCCAGAGCAGCCTGGTACTCACAGGGCTCAATAGAGACCCTTAGCAAACTCCCTGGAGGGTTGGAGCAGGTCACCAGCTCTGCTCCACACAGAAGCAGCTGCAGTGGCACAGCAGACTGGAGATCCATCCTCCAGACCCCTGGGAAGGGGCTGCACCATCAGCACCTAGAGCTAGCCAAAGTGCCTGTGGACATTTCTGCATTGATTCTCCCAGCAATGACTGGGAGAACTTCCAGTTCAGAGCTGAACTGGAAGAAGACATCACCCATACCCAGGGTTAACCTCTCCATTCCCAGCTGGCATCACCACTGGCTCCTGCACAAAAGGCATCACTGTCAGCAGTCAGCTCTTGGGCTGTGGCTTCCCAGCTCTGAGGGAAGTTAAAAGGACTCTTCCCAGGAGGGAAGTTTTCACAAAAAGCAGTAGGTAGCTTGAGAAAACCTCCAAAACCATCGATTAGAGCCCAAAATCCTGCTTGGATGCAGTAGCCATCTGGCTGTCCCTACCTCAGCCCAGTCCTGTCCACAGCCCAGGATGTCCAGCGGAGGAGGCCAAGCAGTCGAAGGAGCTGGAGGAGATCTGGGAAGGCAGACTGTTCCTGATGCTGGGCCAAGCCAGAGCAGTGTCCAGTGAAAACCACTGCATCTCCTGGGATCCTGCAGCTGTGAAGAAACCTCTGAACAGGACTAAGGAGGACTTGATGACAGCAAGGGCTTGGACAGGGAAGAGGGAATCTGAAATGCTGTATTATTTGGATTTGGATCATTTGGACTCAAGCCAGACTTCCATGCGGTTAACACCTGCTTTGCCACAGGGCACAGTGTACCAGAGAATTCCATTCCCTACCGAAAATGGTCTGGGGACACAGAGAGTGGCTTTTTGTCGACCCTGCAGGTCTGATAATAGGGGACAGCTATGCTGATTCTCTGGCAGGGACTTTCCAGGTGGGAGGTGAGGCTGCAGACCATGTGCCAGGCTGCAGGGCAGCATCCATCCACTTAGACTGGAGCTGCTCATCTCTGAGCACCTCACCCTGGGCACTCCAAAAGGGACAGAGAATCCCCCTGGCTGGGGTGGGAGGGCAGTCAAGAGGAATGCAGGGGAGGCTGCAGCACCAATGCAGGCATGGTCAGGCATCAGGTGAGATGTAGGAAGGGTTTATCACCTTCCCTTGGTGGCAGGGGGGTGGAGGGGTGGCACTGCGGCCTCCTGGCAGGCTCTGAGACATCCGTTTACAGAGCACTTGGGGATGCTCAGAAGCAAGGCGCCACACAAGCACGAAATGTCATTACAAAGGATATGATTTAAGGCCAGGCAAGGCCAGGAGGGGAGGGGGATCCAGTTTGCATGGAAGACTATACAAAATAAATCCTGTCCGAAAGGCTTCCCGCCTCCACAGCAGAAAGTGGAGCTGCATCAGATGGCCTGTCTCTGCCATGCTCTCCTTCTTCCTTTTACAGGCATAAGGAGATTTTTTTTTTCTTTTCTTTTCTTTTTTTTTCTCTCATCTTTGCTGCAAGACTTGCTGGGTCCTGCCAGCTGATCCGTGGCCAAGGGGAATGTTGAAGGAGGAAGGAAAACTAAGGGATCCAAATCTCCTCCATGGTGGGACCTCCACAGCCATGTCCCCCCTCATCTGGGCAACCTGCAGGGTCAGCAGAGGGATGTGGGCACCAGAGAGACATAGCACTGACATTGCTGGCCATGTGCAGAGGTCAGGAGAGGCTGCAGAAAAGGCAAGCGGGTGAGCCAGAAGCCGTGTCCCTGGTGCACCACCACTCAGCTCCTCCCAGCACAGCCAGGGTCAGGGCTTCTCTCCCCTCACCCCAGGTGCCATGGCCACACATCTCCTGCCACTGCCCACAGCCCAGGCCTCTGCTCAGGTGATCACTCTGCTCAAGTGACCTGACTGTCCCCACCCTCCTGCCTGCAGTGAGCTCTGGCAGCCACGCTGCTCGCGCTGCTGACGGCGCAGGGGGTGGCACACAGAGCCAGCTGCATCCCACCACTGGGACATGAGCTACAAAGAAGCTGCAGGGAGAGCATTGCTCAAGCCTCAAGCCATCATGGATGTGTAGACATGGTCAAGAAGAGCTGGGAAGGATCCAGCCATTTGAGGAAAGGTGATGGGGAGAGCTGGGCCCGTGCCTCCCTCCTCTCCCTGCTCTGCCCACAGTCATGCTCAGGTGGACATGGCTGGTGCAGCTGAGGATGTGTCCAGGTGTCCACCAGCCTGATAGCCAGGGGCTGGCAGTCCAACCTGCCACAGACTATGTCTTTTCACAAGAAGGGTGGGAAGGAGGATCCTGGTAATTACAGACCAGTGAGCCTGACCTCAGTATCTGGTAAGGTAGTGGAACAGTTTATACTGAGTGTCATCATGCAGCACCTACAGGATGGCCAGGCTGTCAGAGCCACCCAGCGTGGGTTTAGGAGGGGTAGGTCATGTTTGAGCAACCTGCTCTCCTTTAATGAGCAGCTGACCCGCCTGGTGGATGCAGGAAAGGCTGTGGATGTTGTCTGTTTGCACTTGAGCAAAGCCTGTGACCCTGTGTCCCTCAGCACACTCCTGAAAAGCTGGCAGCCCACGGCTGGGACAGGAGCACTCTGTGCTGGGTCAGGAACTGGCTGCATGGCCGGGCCCAGAGAGTGGTGGTGATGGTGCTGCATGCAGCTGGTGGCCAGTGAGCAGTGGTGTTCCTCGGGGCTCTGTGCTGGGGCCAGCTCTGTGCAATATTTTTATTGATGACATGGATGAGGGGATTGAGTCTTTCATTTGTAGATCTGCAGGCAACACTAAGCTGGAAGGTAGGAGGGCTCTGCAGGGAGACCTGGACAGGCTGAATGGATGGGCAGAGTTCAGTGGGATGAAGTTTAACGAGTCCAAGTGCCAAGTCCTGCATTTTGGCCACAGCCTCCCCCTGCAGCAGTCCAGGCTGGGGATGGTGTGGCTGGACAGTGCCCAGGCAGAAAGGGACCTGGGGGCACTGGTGACAGTGACTGAACATGAGCCAGCAGTGTGCCCTGGTGGCCAAGAAGGCCAGTGGCTCCTGGCCTGGATCAGGAATGGTGTGGGCAGCAGGAGCAGGGAGGTCATTCTGCCCTTGTACATGGCATTGGTGAGGCCACACCTCGAGTGCTGTGTCCAGCTCTGTCCCCTCAGTTCCGGAAGGACATTGAGACGCTTGAGTGCATCCAGAGGAGGCAGCGAGGCTGGTGAGGGGCTTGGAACACAAACCCTGTGAGGAACAGCTGAGGGAGCTGGGGGTGTTTATCCTGGAGAAAAGGAGACTCAGAAGTGACCTTATCACTCTGTACAGCTTCCTGAAAGGTGTCTGTGGTCAGGTGGGGTTGGTCTCTTTCTCCATGCAGCACTGACAGAACAAGAGGACACAGTCTCAAGCTGCGCCAAGGAAAATACAGGTTGGATATTAAAAAAAAATATTTTACAGAAAAGGTGATAAAGTACTAGAATGGCCTGCCCAGGGAGGTGGTGTAGTCACCATCCCTGGATGTGTTTTAAAAAAGACTGGATGTGGCACTCGGTGCCATGGTTTCATTGAGTTGTTAGGGCACGGGTTGGACTCGATGATCGTGAAGGTCTCTTCCAACCTAATCATTCTGTGATTCTGTGATTCAGTCAGCAGGAATCCCCCCAGAGACCCATCTCCATGGCTGCAAATGGAAAAAAAGGAAAATGTGGCCAAAAGGAATTGCCAAAAGTGCTGCTTCTTTTATTTTTAGGGAAATTTCAAAGTGAAAATTTCTCATTTTCAGCTTTGCTGTGAATTTTTCCCTCTTTCCCCACACAGGGCAGGTAAGAAGTAAATGCTATTTCCACAGGAAAGGAATATCTCCTTCCCCTTAGGAAGGAAATCTTGAGAAAGTCAGGGGAAGGGGAGGCCCATTGAAAGAAAACAGCCACTAGCAAAGTCATTTGGAAATGCTAAATGAACCAACAAATGGTTCTTTGCTCTTAAATTTCAGACCAAATTGTCTGCCGAGCACATGAAGCTCCATCCCCACTAAAGCTCAGGCAGGAGAAGAGGAGGTTTTCTTTAGCTTCTCTTGGTGATACCTCTTAAAGCCTTTCATGCTCCTTCATTCAGCTGTGTGGCCTCCCTCTTTTGCCACAGAGAAGATGAATCCTTTTCCCAGGAGAGCTGCCTCCAAGGTCTGGATAGTTTTCTTTGTCCATTGGCTCTGAAGGAGAGTAAGGAGATACAGCTCCAAGCCTGGATACCTCCCTGATTTGGCCTTAAGTCAAGCAAGACAAACCCTGGCCTGCAGGCAGTTTTAATGATGAATTTGTGACCCTAATTAGAAAAATAAGGGCATATTCACGCAACATAGAAATATAACACAAAGGTTAAGTTGAAAGATCCAAGGTCTAGAGAGGAGAAAAACCAAAGAGGCCCCAAAGTTTCCGAGTTCCTGTTGGCTTTGGAGAGAGGTCCATGTCTGGGGAAGTTCAAGCTTTTCCAGATCTCCAGGGTCTTCAAAACCTGTGCTGAGGCTCTCCAGCGAGCAGGCTTGCTCCCACGGTTTCCTGCATTTCCTAGTGAGGAAAGGCCTGGGAAGCACTGCAAGAACAGCCTTTTGCAAAGTATTTTGGCACCCTTGCTTTCAAAAGGGATGCAGAAAGTACAAAGGCTGTGGAAAATCTAAAAAAAAAAAAAAAAAGGGGGGGAGGGGGGATAACTGAAAGTTTCAAGCATTAGCAAGTTTGACTTGGGGGTGGTTCAAGTTGGAGGTGAAAGTTCGGGCGAGGTGCTTATTCTCTATTCTCCATGAGTCAGAACCTCCGGAGCGGCAGGAAGCTGAGGATCAAGAGGCAGCTGTCAGGGGCAGAGACTTTTACCAGAGCCAGCCCCCGGGGCCGAGTGCTCTGCCTGGCCAGGGCAGCCCGAGCTGAGCTCAGTCCCGTGCAAGACGTTGGAGCAGGGACAGGGTGACAGCCCGAGCAGCACATGTGACACTGCCATGTGGGCACGAGGGTCAGACAGCCACTGGCAGTGCTGCCTCTGTGGTTCAGCAGCTGGAGATGAGCCCAGGATGACCTGCTTTTCCTCTGAACCTCTGACAGCCTGCCTCACCCACCGCAGGGCCAGGCACACCCACACCCCTGCCCCCGGGTGACCTCTGGACACTGCCAGGGAGGCACCTGAGCCCCGAGGACACCTCGGACTCACTGGAAAGCAGGAAAGCAGAGCAGGGCAAAGGATGGGGACTAGACGTGCTAATGGCTGGCACAGTCCCCCTCTGAGAGACGCTGGGGTCTTCCGAAATTCTTCAACAATGGAAAATTCCTTCCTCTTTCTAAAAAAAAACCAAAAACCAACCCCCAAAAATTAACCAACCAACCAAACAAACACAAACCTCTCTCAGTTTGGGCAAACTGAAGCATTTTTGCTCTGATTCTGACTTCCCCTGATTTTGACTTTTCCACTGTGCCTTAGAAAACAACATGCAACAGCAGATCACAAAATGCCATTCTTTCCCTAACCTGGAAATTGCCTGTCCTGAATCTGCTGAAAGGACATGTTCTGATAGTGCCAGAAAATAAAATTATGGAAAATAGATCTCAAACCGAAATCCATGCAGTTTCCCAAAGCTCAGCTATGCCATACTGCTCAATGCTGCATCCTCCCGTTAGCATTTTGCTGACTGACCGCACATGCAGCACTTCTTTTCTGCTGAAATGCCACATCAGCATCCCTTGTTCTGCTGTTCAGCCAGAGTCTATACTCCAACCTCCTACACATCCCCTAATTTTGGGTGTCTTACAATTTATTGTCACCAGGTTTTGGGAAAGAGGCTTCCAGATATGTAACAGATGCTTGATGGAACTCAGAGACTATGTGAAGGCAGAATCAAAACCCTCATTTTGCAGGCACCAAGACAAGCCAAGGATGATGCTGCTGGTGGCTGGTGTGGCTGCTCCACCTAGTATTTCCACCGGGCAGAAAATAGATATAGACAAGGCTGGAGGGTTTGTCAGGCCCCAGGTAGAAGCTGCAGCTGAGCTTGGTACAGGCTTTTTGCTCAAGGCCCAAAGTGGACCCACAATGGTCCAAGCTGGACCCCATCCTGAAACCCTCAGCCCATCCTGAATACTTGCTTTACACAAGGGCTGAGCCCAATGCAAGCAGGAGACACATGAGCATCCCTAAAAATATTTGTAGACTGGGAAGGGCCTCTCCCAGTCTGCGCTGCTCTTCAAACGCAGTGCCAGTCCCTGCCTGTCCAGCAGTATCCATTTCTTGGGGAGCCTTTGAATAGGGAAGAAAACAACATATGCAACCCAGTTTACAAAAACAAAGCCCAAACAAAGGCCATAAAATCTAATAATTAACAGAGCAAATAAGCTGAAGGCCCATTAGGCTGCACATATTAGGTAATGACAAGTAGTTTGCAATAACCACTTCTGAATGGACTTCACCCAATATGCATTTAATTAGGGTTTAATAAAGCAACAGTATGTTCTTAAAAGCCAATTAGAAACATATTCACTGAGGTTTAGAAGCTATGTAATAGATGCCTGTAGGAACCAAATACGTGCTGATTACACAGCTATTAATCCTCAATAAAGGGTCTAATAATAATTTTGTTCTTCAGGAGCAGGCAGCTGCTTTATTAAATCTTAATGGAATGCATACTCAGGAGCTTTCCTTCAAAGCCAGTCTGTGTTAGGAAGATGGGTTTAGAAGTGGCAGTCTGCTGAGAGAAAGGACCCCCTCCTCATCACCACCTCTGCCACCGGCAGCGGGTTTGAGGCCAACCCTGCTTCCAGGGCAGGTGGTTGATTCCTGCAGCCACACAAGTGGGAGATCACTGGGTCTGACAGCACCATGAGACATTTCACCCTGAAATGCTGAACAGTGTTCAATGCTGAACATTGCTTTGCATGGGGAAATGTCTCCATGGAACCAGGATATCCATCTGATTCATGGCTCCATGTCCAGAGCATCCCTGTGCAACTCGCATCTGGAGGGGACCAAGGCCCTGGGGTCAGTGAGGTGGTGCCACATTCCATGAGGATCAGCTCAGCCAGTTCTCCAGAAATTCACATCCTGCCTCTATTCATGGCCACCCAAAAAAGGAACGACTGAAGTGAGCTCCCTTCCACCATCCCCCAATGAGGAGTTGGTTTGATTGAGGGTCTGAGCCACTCAGGTGGTGGCTTCCTGCATGACCTCTAGGACTGGAAGTTGATCTAAAACCTGGCAAGCCATTGTTATGTTCCCATGGACACACATCTGAACAAGCCATGCCCACACCTTTCCACCACAACTCCATTGGAAAGCCAGCAAAACATCATTGCAGACTTTAAAACTGACACATTGCAAAAACTGTTCATAAACACCCATCTGCGGTTTCACCTGCTGTTTTCCCACCCCTCTAACATATGCCCTTGGGTTTTCCATGTTGACTGGAAATTTCAGCAACTGTGGTTGGGATGCAGCCACACTTCACCCCTACACTGACCTGAAGATGAAGATGTGCCTGGTCCTTACCCCAAGAGCAGAGACCACCCCAACACAGCAGCTGAGTGGCAGCTTAGAGCTGCCAGCCCATCCTCCTCTGCTGCCCCGGAGGGTGAAGACACAGCCAGCCAGAGCTGGTGCAACAGGGCCAGAACCAGCTGGCAGCACCAGAATGAATCCAGGCCCCACAGCTGGAAGTAGCACCATCCGGCAGTACAAGGTTTTGCCCACCAGTTCAGACTGGGACTGAGAGGTGCAGGTCCCTGTGTGGTCCTGAGGCCAAGCCTGGCTCCCAGCTAGCAGCCCTCATTAGTACATCAGGACTCAGCAGTGTTGGGACTGATAGTCTGGCCACAGAGAGGTCATGGCACTGTAGGGGCCCCATTCCTTCCCTGGCTCCAGACCCCAGCCTGGTGCTTTGCAGGGGATCAGTCAGGGCAGGTCATGGAAAGAGCAGCCCAGGGCAAGAAGCAATGGGAATGAGAGAGGGTAGGAAGTGAAGTGAGGTGAGGTGGCCCTGCAGCCCTGAATTTCAGCTCTCTGCTGGGCTCCCCTGGGAAGGGAATGGATAAAGCAGGGAAAATACCTGGGGTACACATGTGACATCCCAAATATGCTGCTCTCTTGAGCGCTCTCAGTTCTACACTCCAATTAGCCCAGATAAGTTGAGCTCTGCCTGCTGCTCCTATTCCAGGTTGGGAGTCTGGCTCACTCTGGCAGGGCAAAGTGCCTCCTACTCCTCCTGGCTATAGGGCTTTGCAGGCAAGGGAGCAGCTTGGATGGGCGATGCCCCACCTGTTCATGGCAGTGAGGCCAGAGAGGGCACAACCAGAGACCTCCCATCTCCCCAGAAAGACTGCCTCCAGCTGCTCTCCTGTCTCTGAGGATCACTCACTCCTCCCTGCCCAGGCTCATCCACAGCACCCTCTACCCCTTGGACCCCTGAGTCCCCCTTCACCCAGACCCTACATTAATATCCCAGCCCCAAGTGGGAATCTCTTGCAATGCCCTGTTGCAACCAGAGCAGGTGTCCCACAAGGACAGAAGCCAAATATCCTGGGTCAGGCATGCTCACCCTCAAGGGTGCCTGAAACTGCAGGATCCTGGTCCCCCAAAATGGGGAGGCCATCCCCTTCCACATCAGCAACTTCTCTGGCCGAATGTCTCCAAAAAAGGAGTCGTGATTAGCCCTAAGCAGGGTGCTGGGGGTGTCTGTGAACATCTCTGGGCCTGGGAGCTGCTGGTTCACACTGGGCCCTGTAGGGCCTTGCTGCAGGTATCGTCATCTCCTGTGATATTCATTCATGTTTTTTCACAGAAAAGGGTTAACTTCTTTCTGACCTCAAGGAGATCATCTGCTGCACAGATCAGCCCAAGCCAGTCCCAAGGGAAATAAAGGAATGAGGCATTTCATTATTCTTGTTCCTCTCAGTAAAGAAAAGATAGACCCAGACAGGGTGCAGATCACTCCCACCTGCCCATCTGACCCTCTGTGTGTGCCCTTCCAGCTTGGCATCCCACTGCCTTGTGGGGATGGAGAGCCTCAGCCGTGGTTCCTGGTGAGACCCCACAAATGAGGTGAAGGACTGGGAGCTCCCCTCTTCCAACAGTGAAATACTGACTTACCACAGACACGGCTCCTAAGCATTTGCTCTGGGGGATATGGCAGGAGAAAGATACTCCATGTGCCCAACATGGACTCTGATTACCTCTCAGGGTTGCTTTTCCCTGAGATTCTCCTTGGGGTTGCTGTTCCCTGAGGGATGTAGAGTTTTTGAGCTTTTCTTGCCTGAAGGGTCCAGCGCCAGAGCCAGAGAAGACAAACTGAGCCTGCCAGTCCGTGTTTCCAAGGGTGTTTATTCTTTCATCTTCTCTCAGTTCTGTCCCAGCTCTGCAGGGCGTCCCCAGCAGAGCAGGACACGCAGCAGGACTGGGGTGGATCAGAGGGTCCTGGACCTTTTGTACCATTTCCCTGATCCAACCACCGTCCACAATGTACTTTTTATTTACAAAATCTTACCAATACCTGCTGCCTATGTTAACATGTCATTTCTACTCTAAACCAATCCTTGTGATCCTACTCAGCAGAAAATGGGAGATGAGGATAAGAACAAGCAGGACAGGACCACCCCCAATTCCTCCATCTTGCCTCTTCAAGCCCATATATTAAAATTCCTAAATTCTACATTCACACTCTGTGATAAACTAAATACTACTTATTTCAAACGCACTTGGCTTGTGATTCTTCATACACTGTGGGCATTCACTCCCATGGACAGGGATCAGAGGCAGTGTCCTCCTGGGCTCTGTGTGAGGCTGGCTGACCCCCTTGAAGAGATCCCAGACCCCCCTGTCCGGTCTCCAAACCCTCCTGCCCAGGTCTCAGACCCTTCAGGGCATCTTCATCCCCAGAGGGATGCTCTGGACTCCGACAATTACCTCCATCTCCAACCTTCAGGTGGTCTTTCCCACCCACCCACAGGTGCCTGAACTCCACACTGCTCTGCCCACAAGCTCAGTGCAGAGACCACTTGGCTGGGCAGAGGTGCCCAGACCTGGGGAGGGTTGCTTGTTCCCACTTTTGGCATATCCTGCTCTTCTTGTTCAGCCAAGCCTCACTTGCTTACAGTGTTGGTGATCAGCAGTTTTTTTAATGGAACACATGGCTTCTGCAAAAGTAAAGTCTTCCCTCCAGGTCGGTTCTGGTTTTCTCCCAAAGACCAAGCCTCAGCTTTTTTAGCCAAACCTGAGCAGTTTGACATTGGCTTAACATGAAACCTCCTGCAAAGCTTGGTCCAGGGAAAAGAGTGATGCCCCAACAGCTTCAGAGGGGACAAGCTGATGTGCAGGAGCTGAAAATGAGGTTTTCAGAACTGAGAATTGCTGCCCTGTTGTTTTTTTGTTTGTGTGGGTTGTGTTTGGTTTTCTGGGTTTGTTGGTTTTGTTTTTGTTTTTTTTTTTTGTTTGTGTTGTTTTGTGGGGGTTTTTTTTGTTGTTTGTTTGTTTTTTTTTGTGGGTTTGTTTGTTTGTTTGAATTTATTTTTTTATTTCCAGCCCAGGGAAGATTTTGGAAAGTTGATTTTTCCACCCTCTTGAGGACAGATGTAAATTCTGAAATATCGTAATTTCCACAAGGGTGAAACTCCCAATTTCCTGCCACTTTCTCCCAGGGCCTCTCCAGGAAGTCCGAGTCACCCATGCCGAAGATACCTCACACACACACACACACACACACACACATATACATATATATATATATATGTGTGTGTGTGTGTGTCTGGGTTGCAGCCTGGGACTCTTGGGAGTTCCATGAGGCACAAGCCCACAGCATGGTCCCCTCTCCTAGCCTGGTTCCCACACTGGAGCTGAAATCTTGTGCCATCCCCACCAGCCCTTCCTGAGCCACCAAGGAGGTGGAGACACGGGAATCATGGGACAAGGTAGGGAAAGAAGGATAATCATCCGTGTTTGTGGCATCCTGATGACTGTGACCTCAGAAAAAAAATATGGAAGCAATAGTGCTATATTTAATGAAGATGCTCAAGGGAATGATATTTTTTTATAAGGAAAAGCCCCCAGAATACCTGTCTGGAAGTCAAGCCTGAACCTGAGCCCCAGTAGACAGCATGAGGCAGGAGTCTTCAGCAAGGGTGCTCTCATGCTGGGTCTGCCTTGCCTGATATCCCTCCCTTGTGCCCCATTGCCTATTTTGTTTGATCCTACATTCAGTGAGAATGCTAAGAAAAGGTTAATTTTGTTGGGAGCTCACAGGGGTGCATTTAGAGACATCCCACAAGGTTGAACAAAAAGGAGTGGAGCTGTGTGTCCAACCCTGCCAGATCACAGAAAAACTTACATGAGACATTCCCAGGAGCGTTCAGCTTAGAGGCATCCAAATCACTGCCTTCAACAGCCACCAACACACAAACATTTCTCTCATGCCTTATTTGAATCAAACATGGTCAACTGTAAAACAAGCCTGTCTGTTGATCAGCTCTGAATAAAATCTGTAGCTGAGGCACCACGGATCAGCACAAGCTGGTATCAGTCCCGCAGGGGCTGCTAGTGGAGACAAGAAGGGTATGACACATGGCAGTTGTATGCAAGGAACCCCCAAAACCCTCCCAAGCTGCTGCTCACAGCATTTGCCCTTTGCAATAAACTCACCATTGCTCCCTGTTTCAGCTGGCAGCTGGTCCTCACTTCTAGACCTGTTTCCTTTTTACTAATTAATCATCTCCACATGTGTCTCTGCCTGAACACGTGGCCAGAAACAATGTCAGGACACACTCTCCAAGACCCATTCATGGTGCATGTGAGGGGTCAGGAGTGCCAGTGGCCAAGCTAGGATGACCCTGGCCATCCCTGTGGCCACCATGCTACTGCACACAGCCAGACCCCACCCTGCTGCATGTCCAAGGCACAGGCAGCACTTGGCAGGGACAGCAGATGGAGCAGATTGATGAGGATCAGCCTGTTGTGCTGACTCCTGCCCCAGCACCCCACAGAGGGAGGCAAGATTTGGCCCCCTTTTCACATGCAACTGCAGCTCCTCTCCATGCAGAGCAGGGGCTGAAGTCTCAGGGGTAAAACAATGGGTTCAGGAGACAAAAGAAAAGCAAAGGGTGGATGAAGAACAAGGTCAGCTTGGCTTATTACCTGTGGCTGATACACCCTGAGCACAGCTGTCTGAACAGGGAGCCAGCCTTGGGGAAACAAGATACCAGAGACAGTGGCCACTCCAGTCCTGAGCAGAGGAGCTGGGACCAGAGACCACTCCAAGATCCGGGGCTCTGCTGCTTCAGCTCCCTTCTTCTTGACACAGCTGGAAGGAACCAAAGTTTTTCTTTTACTATCTTGGATCAGACTTGCACAGTGAAGGTGCTCCAAGGCCACCTGTGCCAGGATATCTACAGAGTTTCACAGCAGAACAATGAAGGAAAACAAGGGGAAGCTTTTGATCTTTATGCATCTGACACTCTGAGGGAGCAGCAAGCATGAAATTGCCCTTCCCATCCAGGTTTGTCATTGTTCCTCATGGCCACTGCTTCAGGCCATGAGGAACTGAGCCTCTGCAGCAGCTGGGCAGACCAGAGGAGTGCTCTGTGGTGACCACAAAGCTCTGCAGACAAAGGATGCCAAATGAACAAACTTTTTGAAGTGTAGTCTCTTTTCAAATGGTAATCTATATTTTGAAGATTTTATAGAATGAAGAAGGATTTTGTGCTACGTTTTTCCAGCTCTGCTTCCAAAGCCCATCTACCCCAATAAGCAGTTGTGGTTAACATCCAGAAAGGGAAAGATTGAAACTCCCAAGCTGAAAGCCAGTCCCAGAGATGATGGGGCCTTGCTACAAGGCTGTGAGATGTAATGTGCCTTGGGTTTCTGCAAGTGAAATAACTGCAGGAAGCAGGACTGTCCCCATGGTAGGATCATTGTCCTTCTTTAGAGTCTCAGATTCTCTGTTGCAGTTCAAGTCTGCAGTGCTAGCCTGGAAATTGGGTGGTAAATAAACTTGAGTGAGACTTCAGCATGCCCTGCCTCCAGGCCTGCTGGAGATTTGGGAGGTCTTCCTGTAAGAGCAGAGGAAGAGCAAGCCAGAACCACAGTAACATCCACACCAACACAGCCAGGAATGAGCTGGTTGTGTTGGCCGAGTCACAAGAGCCAGGTCTTGGTTTTGTTGAGACTCTGATGATTCCCATCCCACCCGGGGTGAAGCCCTGGGATTGTTGCTCCCTGAGCAAAATATATCCTCTTACTCATCTCCAGAGGTTACACAGTGCAAGGAGTGTTTCCCCTGTGCCGCTGAAGGAGGTCCCTGGAAAGTTCACACCTGTCAGTCTCACTTCAGTGCCCCATAAAATCCTGGCAAATATTATTCTGGGAAGTACTGAAAAATATCTGGGCGACAATGCTGGCATCAACCACAGCCAGCACAACTTCATGAGGAGAAAGTCCTGCTTGTTAAACCTGATTCCCTTCCAAAGCAGGGTAACCCAACTGCTTAATCCAGGAAAACCACTAGATGTGATCTTTTTGGATTTTGTCAGAGTTTTTGATATAGTCTCTTCCAGGATCCTTCTGGACAAACTATCCAGCCCACAGCTGCCTCAGAGGGCAGGCACAAAGAGGGACAGTGAGTGGGGTGACATCAGACTGGTGTTCAGTCACCAATTGTTGTCTTCAGGGCTCCATCCCCAACCAAGTTCTCTTCAACATCTTCATTTAATGGCTTGGATACAGGACTTAAAAGAATACTAAGGAAGTTTGCCGATAACACTAAATTGAGAGGAGCTGTTTCTCAAAGGCTCTGCAGAGAGACCTTGTCACATGAAAGATGGGCAATCACCAACCACGTGGAATTTAACAAAGGCAAACGCCAGATTCCACACTGGAAGCAGAGCAGTCCTGGTTGTGTATATGGACCAGGAAGGAGACACTGGAGAGCAGTGCTGCAGGAAGCAACCAGGGTCCAGGGCCAGTTGGATCTGAGTTAGCAGTGCCCTGGGCCAGGAGAGAAATCCCTGTTCTGGGGACACAGGTCCAGCATCAACAGCCAGGCCAGGGAGGAGATCGTCCCACTCTTCTTTGCACTGGAATGGCTTCATCCCAAATCCTATGTGCAATATAAAAAAGACATTAAGCCATTGGAAAGCATCCAAAGGAGGTCACAAGGATGGGGAAGGGTCTGGAGGGGCCATATGAGGAGCAGCTGAGGATGTTTGGTGTGTTCACCTGGAGAAGAGAAAAACTGAGGGGAGACCTCATTGAGCTCTTCAACATCTTCCTCAGAGGCAGTGCAGGGGCAGCTCTGATCTCTTCACTCTTGTGACCAGTGAGAAGACTCAAGGAAATGTCTGGATCTGAGCTGAGGTTTAGGTTGGATATCAGGAAAAAGTTTTTTTACCCAGACTGGTCAGATACTGGAACAGACTCACAGAGAAGTGGTCACAGCTCCAAACCTGTCTGAGTTCAAGGAGTGTTTGGACAATGCTCTCAGGCACAGAGTGGGATTCTTGGGGTGTCCTGCATAGGACCTGGAGTTGGACTCAATGATCCTGATGGGTCCCTTCCAACTCATCATGTTCCATGGGTCTATGATTCTGTGATTCTATGATTCTAAGATAAGGACTATTCAAATACCACCATGCAGATCCCATCCATTGCCAGTGCCACTGCATGGGTTAGATCATCCAAGGCAAGCAAGGGCTCTAGTTGAGCAAGCCAGCTTTTTTTCCTTCTATAAACAAGCCTGAACCTTGCCAGATCAAATGTCATGGGGGTTGCAAGCCCTGGACCCTCTCTAGAAACCACCTTCACCCGGGCCCTGCAAATCGGGAAGGACTCAGCAGCTACAGGGCAAGCAGATCTCTGGAGCCATCCTCAGAGCCTCTGGCTTCTTCTCCTCATGGTATAGTCCTGCTGAGACCTGCCCCACTGGCAGGGGGCTGTACCCACCAACATCACACCCTCTGGCCCTGAGGAAACAGCTGGAGCTGGGTGAGGGGAGGTTTACCCTGGCCATGTACCCCATGCTACCCTGCACTCTGGCCCTGCTGCCAGCTTTTCTTAAATGTTCCAGCACAGGCTGCATGCAGGGTTTCAGGACCTCCTCCTGCTGCAGGATTTATTTGTGCCAGCCAAGTTGTCTGGCAGGATATGAGTTGCCTGGGTTGCATATGACCAACACACAAACCTCTGCCAAAGGACTGATGTCCCAAGGGCACAGGACTGGCAGATCAGAGCTGCCAATCCAACTCCCAGGGGCTGTGGAAACCCTCTGTCAGCCCCTCAGCCCTTCTCAGAAAGTGAAAAGCCCTCATCTCATCCAGGACATGGAAGGACTGCTTCCAAGTTTTAGTGAACATGCTCCCACATTGCTGCCCAGGGAAAGGGCTGAGGCCCCCAGACACATTGCACCAGTGGCAGCTGTAGAGCAGCCTGTGGGGTGGAGCAGGGGGCAGGCTGAGTGTGACCAGCAGGGAGGCTCTGCAATCGTGACTCTTCCCAGCCCTTCCCAGCACATTAGAAGGAATGTGGGAGCCCCGGCCAGAGGTGAGGGGCGGCTGATGAACGAGGTGATAACTCCGAAGCAGATGGTTCCAAAGGCTGCACCACGCTTGGGGGACGCAGACAAAACACAGAGGTGAAGCCCAGATGTTTAATTTCAGCATCTGGATGTGATTCCTAAACAGAGACACTCACATCTGACTGTTCTGCCTGAAAATAAATGGTTTGTTTGACCTTCCCCTTAGCCCGCCCTAGTATTTTCTGTGTCTCTCCTAAACACACAGCAGCTGGTCCCACCTCACTGGGACCAGCCATGTGCCAGACAAGTGCTGCAGGCATCACTGTTGGCACAGCAGCTGTGGTGGATGCAAGGGACACAGCCTCAGGGGATGAGGGGCAGGGCACAGCACAGACCAGAACCCCCAGCCCGGAGGGAAGGAAATCATCCTTCTGCACTGCAGCCACCCTGTTTTGGGCTCTCACTCTGCACATTTCAGAGCAGGACACAAACCCTGGGTGTCCACTCTGCCCAAGAGCCTGCTCATAGCCTCCACCCTGCCAGGTGTCTGGTCCTGCCCCAAAGGTCCCATGCTAGTAGAAAAGGATGGGACTACAGAGAGGGACCAGTCTGCAACCATGTCCTCCTACCTTCTGTCCCCGAGATCCCCACCTGAGATGCACCAGAGCAGCCCCTTTGCTCACCCAGGCACCCCAGCACTCAGCACAACCTGGGTCTCATTTCACTGCAAAGGCCACAGCATCCCATCACCCAGCAGGGACTGGTGGCAGGTGCTTCTAAAGCCAAGAAGGGACAAACCTGCTCAGTGCCTGGAAGAACCTGCTCAGGGATCTGGGTCTCCAGGACATGTTCAAACCAACCAGTGCCCTTCAAAGATATCTCATCTTGGACCAGAGACGCCACACGCCGGAGAATCCACGACACTCCTAATAAATGGGAAGAGTAGGCATTGGGTGGTGCTGAAACTGACAATGAAGATAGTGATTAGTGATGATGGGTGATACTAATTATGGCTAATCTGCCTAATGGCCAAGTCTGAGCATAGTGTGCATGACTGATGGTGACAAGTGATGGCAGATGGAGGATGCCACAGTGACCAGAGGGATGTCAGACAATGCTGGTGGCAGAGAGAGCAAACAAGTGGTGACATAGTAATCTGTTGCTTGGGTTGTTTATAATCCTGCAGACACATCTGCATGCCACAGTCCTGCAAGGCTCCTGAAGAATCAAACAGGCAGGTCAATCCTCTCTCTGCAGCTTCCTGTGGACAGTGTGGGTTGAGAAGTGGTGCAATGGTGTGGTGTAGCACACCAGCTGACACTTTGGTCCACTCTGGCTCAGCCCCACCTGTGTTCTTAGACCAGCAAGAACAAGGCAGAGGCAGCACGGTGGTGCGGGAGGTGTTGGACCCCCCCAGCACAGTGGGATAAGGACCCCAAGGTCCCACTGAGATCCACTGACCAGCTGCCCACTGTGGGGCACCCACTCTGGCACAGCCAGTCCTGTGCAGCAGGAGCAGCCCCAAAGAAGCCTGGTCCACATGGCCCTACGAGCCCTGGCCAGGCCTGCCAGCCAGGAGTAATGAATGGATGCAGCCAGGGTGCCAGGAGTGTGGGTGCATTGGGTGGTGCACAGCCACTCGCAGCCCAGCCTGGCCCTGGGCACACTGATGGCAACCCCCACTGCCTGTAGCTTCAGCTACAGCAGGCAGAAGGGGCAGAGGTGCCCCAGGCAGCAGTAACACAGTGTGGTGGCTTACAGGTTAAAGCCAGGCTGCCCTGGGGAGCCAGGGTGATACTTCACACAGGCAGAAAGAAAAGGGCAAAACATGTCAGCTAGCTGTGATAAGAGCAGTCACACAAAGCAGGCGCCACTTGCAGAACAATATGTTCACTGTCATCAGCCTGGCAGCACAGCAGGGCCCAGCACCACATGCCCATCAGATTTATTCCCTGCCCGAGGTTAAAGTAGGGCTCAGGTCCAAACAAAGCTGGGACAGATCAGCCAAAAGCTGCCCAAGTATGAACACAGAGTTTCTAGCACTCATGGAGTGCAGGCAGCCTCCAGGACTGCTGCAAAAAGCCGAAGCACTGCAACACAAGAACTGCTCACCAAGCTGCTAGCTTGGGGCAAGAAGGGCTGGTTTGGTGGCATTTCCCTGGGATGGTTCTCTGTGGTGGTGCGTGCTGCCCCCAGCCCTCCTCACGCCAGCTCTACAGAAATTCCTGATAAACCTTGACGGTAGCTGGGCAGTGAAGCATCCCCTGACTGTATCAGGAGCTCTTGAATGGTACAGGAGGGAACGATCCTGCCTGTAACAGGAACATCAGCTGCCCAGCCACAGTGGGAAACAAAGGATAAGCAGTAATTCTTGTTAGCTTTGGTAAATCATTTACCTGCATCACAGCCCAAGTGAATTGGTACCATTGTTATGAGATCTTTGGAAAAAATTAGTTGCAGCCCAAGTGGAACAGTACCATTGTTACCACAAGAAATGTCCTGTAGCTTCCAACTTGGATACCGGCCAGGATGGAAACTTACTGGTGACTAAAGCCACTCATCTTGTGACCCTGTAAACATCAGTCCTGAGGCCCTCCCGTACCTAAACGGGGCCTATGAGTACTTAAAGGCCTACAAGAGAGCTGGAGAAGGACTTTTAGCAAGTGTGTGCAGTGATAGGACGAAAGAGAATGGCTTCCCACTGTGAGATGGCTGGGATGGATGGGATATTGGGAAGGAATTGTTCCCCATGAGGGTGCTGAGGCCCTGGCACAGGGTGCCCAGAGAAGCTGTGGCTGCCCCTGCATCCCTGGAAGTGTCCAAGGCCAGGCTGGATGGGCCTTGGAGCAAACTGGGGTAGTGGGAGGTGTCCCTGCCCATGGCAGGGGGGGGAATGAGATGGACTTTAAGGTCCTTTCCAAAGGACACAAACCATCCTGTGATTCTGCCCAAATCCCTCCCAAGCAGGGCTGCCCTGCCCATCCTGCAGCAGAACCCAGTGCAGATGCATCCACCAGACACTGTTCTTGGCACTTTCTTCTCCAAGATGTTCCAGGGAGGCAGCTGATGGAGCTGGGAATACCCTGGTGTTCCCATGAGGATGTGGCTGCATCCCAGCTTATTAGAGTTCACAGGGACTTGGAAGGGAGGTTGGCAGTGGTAGTACAAACACAGAACTGACCTGACAGCCCACACCAGTCCAGGCAGGAAACACCAGTGAAGAACACAGGTGCCAGTGGCACCTGCAGCCCCCACAGAAGCCCGTCCAGCAGGTCCCCCAGTTCCAGCTCCCCACATATTCAGGATGCTCTCCACTGGCAGCGCTGGGGATGGCAGCACAGAGCTGCTCCCAGCTGGATCAGACATTTCCAGAGGGACATGCTCCACTCTCACTTCCCACCCACTGATCTTATCATCAGCCATGAGAGTCAAACACACTTTTGTTAGATTTTGAATTTGCTCTGTTTTTAATTTGGGGGATGATGCTGTATCTAGAGCTGCAGCCCTTGATTAGCACACGGACCAGCACACATGCACACACCACACTGCCAGACTCAATCACACGTTTGCTCAAGACTTTTTGTAAATCTTTGGATTCAGACCAACTTTTCTTTTCTTACATGAATTTGTTGTAGTCTGATATTTATAGTTTACTTAAAATAAATGGCTCCTTATGTTTCCTGCTTCCCTCTCCTGAGGCAAGGGTCTCACGGGGTTGTTGCCTGTCTTCTCTCTTTCCTTAAGGTTTTGCTATTTTTTTCCTCTTCCATAAACATTTTTTGAGCAGATTCTACATTTGCCAGATGCTGCTGAACCTTGTCCCAGGTTTTTTCAGTGGTTCTGGTGAACAAGACACTGGTTCCGACTGAATCAGACATTGCAGGACATAGCGGGCAGCTACACCAAAGGGCCTTCGTAGAACAACATGCTGGAGGAAGAGGAGGATAAAGATGAGGAGGATGAGGCAGAGTGGCCTCTGGATCATGGGAGCCAAGCACAGATGTGGGCTATCATGCAGACTGACGCCCTTGTAGCACTGGGACCTGAGGATGCAGCGTCTGGACTCACTGCTCTTGCAGGGGACAGGAGGGGTGACAAGAGTCCCCATGCCCACCCTTGCTACCCTACTTGGGCTGTGAACATGGGGCACTTGCAAGCCTCCGTTCCAGGAGAGACTTTCTCCCCAGAGCAGGGTGGATGGTGGAGCTTCATGAAACAATCTGCTCCCACTTTGGCCAGCTCCAAGCTGCCTGCTCCTGGACTGCTCCCATCAAGTGTCTTCAAGGATCGATTTCCACCCTGTTCCATCTGAGTGTCTCCAAGGTCAGATTCCCAGTCCTCTCCAGGCCCCTACTGCAGCATTTGAGAACACTCACAGTGGCCTCATGATTTGCCCATGTGTTCATAGGGAATTTCTCTTATTGCAGCTCCTGCTGCTGTCTCTGTTCATCTTTGAGAAGCCCTGGGTGTAGCCTCCTGTTTGCTCTTGGATGCACAAATGTCCTGTGCCTGCAGCACAGGGAGTGTGAGTCCTGACAAAGGATGAAAACCTCCCAGGAACCTCAGCCACTGGGCAGGCAGACCTGGGAGAGCCAAGGAGGGGGAGCCAGGGATGACGTGGGGGAGGAGGAGTCCCCAGACTGCTCCCTGGAGCCTTGCAGCATCTTGCCATGCAAGAGGTAGGGATGTTGGTAGAGCATCCCTGCAGGCAGTGGGAGGACAGAGGGATTAAACCAATATTTACATGGCCTTTCCCACCCAGCAGCCTCTTGGCAGCTCTCCCCGGTGCTGAGGCCGACGAACCCCATTTGTTTTGGAAGAGCCATTTGTTTTCCAACCCTCTGCTGTGAAGGGAATGCTTTCACTGCAAAAATAATCCTCCCTTCTTTTTTCAAGCCCTGGGGCCGCATTTGGCCCTGTCTCCCCAGGAGTAGCGCACCGGCACACGCGTGTGTAAGCTCACACCCAGCCCTACATGTCACCTATGCATGGGATCCCCCACGCCTCAGTTACACACCAGCCCACAGGCTACATATCCAGACAAAGTTGTCTAGGTTCACGCATTGTCCCTCTCACACCCTCTGTGAGCTCACACACTGCCCCTCTCACACCCTCTGTGAGCCACACAGGCAGCACTCTGTGGGAAGATAGGCTGGGAATCCCCATGAGATGCTGGAGCCCCTCTGTGCTCCTGGCACAGACAGGATGGCATCACTGTCCTCCCCCATGCAGCAGCACCCCACCAACTCCCTGCATGAAAATATAATCATGAAATCACAGACTGGTTTGGGTGGGAACTGACCTTGAAAGGTCAACCAGTCCAAAATTCTTTAATGAACTGGGACACCTTCCTCTGTCCCAGCTCCCAGATCCATCCAACCTGACCTTGGACATTTTCAGGGATGGGGTAGCCATATCTTCCCTGGGAAACCTGTTCCAGGGCCTCACCACTGTTATTGTAAAAGATACTTTTTAACATCTAATCTAAATCTCCCCACTTTTAATTTAAAGCTATCTCACCTTCTCCCATCATTACAGACCCTGATTTGTCCTACCTTTGTTGCAAGTCCCCTTTAGGCACTGGAAAGGACCCTAAGGTCTCTCCAGAGCCTTCTGTTCTCTAGGCTGAACAACACCAAACCACTCAGCTTTTCCCCACAGGAGGGATGCTCTACCCTCTGATGATTTTTGATCCCCCAAGTCTTCATCCATGTAGAAGGCTGGTTGTAAAGGCAGGAGTGTAGCCTTTCTCATCCAGACAGTCCTGCAGGCACATCATCCCATTGGGAAGTGCTGCCAACCAAAAGCACCACACAGGCCAGGGCTGTTGCCTCGTGGTACTTTGATCACTGTTGCTCTTTACTGGGTTTTTGTTTGTTTGTTTGTTTGGGAGTTGTTTGGGTTTTTTGGTCCTTCTTTTCTCACCCTTCTTTTTCTTCTATTTTTCTTTTTTTCCCCTCTCTTCTTTTTTTAATTATTATGATGAGGGTTTTTTTCCTTATATTTTTCTTTTTCTTCTTTTCTTCCCTCCTTCCCCTTTCCCTTTTTTATTTTTTTTTTCCTCTCCCTATTTTCCTGCCCCTCTTCTCTGTTACAGCTACATGCAATCCTCTCAATGACCATTTGATTTTCCAACAGCTGTTAATTATTTGCCATCTTGCTCTTTGAGCAGGGCAGGCACATGTGCACAGCAGCACCGCAGGGCTGGTGGAGGGGTAACACAGGGCTGAGTTCCTGGTGGGGTGGGATGGCCCATGGCTGGGAAATGCCAGCAGATAAAAAACCCTCCCAAAAATGCTCCTGCAGATTGTATGACAATGGACTGAATGGAACTGCCTCCTCCAAATGTTCCTGCTGGGAGCAGGGCCACCAAAGCAGCCAAAGCAGCCGAAGCAGCACCCAGTGGGCAGCTCCTGCCTGGGGCCAGGAACCAGCATCTAGTGGGCAGCTCTGCCCATCTTGCCCCAGCATGGCCTTAGCTTGCTGCTGAAAACCATATTTTATCCCCTGGTGATAAAATGTCAGAGAAAAAGAGGCACGTGGGCAAGGTGTGGCCTCAGCTCCAGGGAGAGGGAAAAGGGGTGAAGGTAAATTGAGCTGCTGGGTGCCACATGATATAAGGCTGAGCATTCTCCTCGCCCAGCTTATCCTAGAGCAGGCAGGGGTCCCAAGGGATGGGCAGCCATCAGAGGAATTCTTCTGACAGCAAATGTTGAACAAGAAAGGAGCATAGCAATGGCCAACCAGTATTTTCTAGAGTGGTTCTGGATACAGGCTCTGGGGTTCCTGGTGGAGAGGCAGATGGCACCCAGGTGGGTGTGTGTGCAGGGCACATCCCAAGCCCCATGGCAAAGCAACTCCAGTGGCTGCAAGGTTTGCACCCAAGGGCTCAACCAACCACTCAGGTGATTTCTCCCCATCTTCATCAAGCCCCTGGTCCTTGTCCAGCTCCCACTAGCACATCCATTTGGTCAGAGGGCCCTGGGCTGGTATGATACCACCATTCTAAGTGCAAGAAACAAGATCCAGGGACACAAAATGCCCTGAGTTCCCCAGGCTGCTCCCATGCTCACACCAGGCTGAGGACTATATCTCCCAGGTATGAGCATGGATTTCTTGGCCATCCTCCATGTCCCTGGAGGCCTCGCACAGCCCGGGGGCTTCACTCCTCTGGAAAAATCAAGAGTCAGCATGGGACAGGATCTGGGAGCAGGGAGCACAGCCATGGGAGCCAGCTCACGTGTGAATGTCCCAGACACGTGAGCCACTGTGCAGCAGGATGGCCCTAAGGGAGCTGACAGCTCTCCAGCCACTGAAATTGCAGCTGATGTCAGCTGGGGCAAAGCAACACCTCTTGGAGCCATGGGATCAATGCAACCTCTGGCTGCCCTGAGCATCCTCATAAGGACACAGCCAAGAGACAACCTCACATCATGGGAAATGGCCCCTGTCCATGGACCATGGCACTCCTGGCATGTCCCCAGGGATGGGCACGACCCCAGGGATGGGCACAACACTGCTTGTTCCCCTGGGCCTCTGACCCTCCCCGACTTCCACAGCTCCCAGCTCTTTCTCTTCTGGCACAAGGAGCCTTCAGAAAGGATCCCAGGCATCCAGTTTGGAGGGGAGCTAGAGCCAAGTGCCTGAGGCAGGCCATGAGGATGCTGAAGTATTTCAGAGCATGGGGGCAGGCCAGCACGACCTGGCAGGCGATGAGACGGGAGGACAATACAACAGCCCGTTTGTGCTCCTTGTTCCCGGGCCCCCTGCCCTGCCCCATGCCACAGTAAGGCTGGTATTCAGGAATTAATTGATGTTAATTAAAGTGTGGCATGACTTTGCCACAGCCTCTGAAGGTAGTGGCAGCGGGCCAGGGCCTGTGGGTGGAGGAGCCTCTCGCATGCTATTCTCCCAATAGAAAAAGGGCAGATCTTGGGTAGATCTGAGGCATGAAATGGGTATAAAGAGATTGTCAGGGAAGCGTAACCATGCTGGTCTTGCTGTCTTCAGCAGCTGAAGGGTGATAATTCATCCTGGGAGGCTGCTGCATCCCACCCCACCAGAGCAGCACCTCTGGCAGTAGGTTGGCAGATCCAGCAACAAGAGGTATCTGGGTATATCCTGGGCTGTGCTCTATGGTTGCTGTTCTCTTGTTCTTCACTGCAGGTCTTGAGAATGGACAGAATTTGGTCATGGGGCTGGGGGCTGCACTGGCAGGTTGGGGACAGCTTGTCTCACCACTGACCATGCACCAAAGGACAGGATCTCCAGCCTCCCACTTTCCCTGCCCCAGCTCTCAAAGAAGGCAGAATTCAAGCAGTGACTGTAAAGATATCCCAACACTGGGCACAGAGGGTGAGGGAACAGAGCTTGGCCCTGCTTTGTGACTGCTTACCTGTGTAGGAATAATTTTCCCTAATGGTTCCTGTGTCAGAGGGTGGTCGAGCCTGGGGCTAGCCATGGCACTCCAGCTGGAGCCCTCCCAGTTCACTGCTAGCCTGGCAAGGCTGTAAGCAATGCCCTGTGTTTCCAACAGCCAGAAGAGAATGAAGTGGTGCAGCCCAGAGAAAATGGGATCCCACATGGGGGATGCCTTGTTAAAGAGATGCGAAAGAGGACACAGACATCCAGCCCCTCACCTTCCCAATGGTGCTGGCTCTGCAGCCATCCCAGCAGTTTTCCCTGGGTACAGGGGCAGCAGCAGACACCACATCTCCCCATCTAAGCACCGAGCACATCCGTGTCTGCTGGAGGGGGCCGGGGAGCCAGTTGGGGTGTTCCACCGCAGGCAACCAGTCAGACCCTGCTAGCACCATGGTCTCATTACTGCAGGGTGAAAGTCCTGTTCCCTGTCCCTATAGCACAGTGACAGCATCAGCACAGATCTCTCTTCCTTTCTAAGAGCTCCACAGCTCCTCACACTGCAGCATCTCCTCTCTCACACCCTCCTCAGCATAGTCCAGCAACCACCTGACCTGGCCAGGAGGAGGTACAGACCAGCCAGCAGGGAGACAGCTCAGTGTCAGCATCTCCCCAGAGCCTCCACCCCAGCAACCCCTGCAGCCTCAGGCAATGGACTGAGCTTTCCTTTTTCTGGGGAAAGGGACAAATGAGCATGTGCCAGCCTATTTCAGACAGCCACAGAGAGGTGATGGGTTAGGGTTAGGGCCAGAGTGACATCACCAGCCAGCTGCTTTATCCCCTGTGGGCTCTGGAATGGTAGAGCAGGCAGGACATCCACACAGCTCCAGCCACGGGGCTTACTGGACCAGGGAGAAGCCAGAAGAGTGGCAGCTGTGGGGAATCTCCTACCTCCAGAGCAAGAGGTGCCACTGAGCTCCCACCACTGCTCCACCCATTTGAAGCAGGACAGAGAGCAAACACAAGCTCAGAGCAGTTGCTGGAAACCCAAAAAAAGCCATTCAGCTGCTGCACAGAGAGCTGGGACTCTCCCCATCCCTCCTTTCCAAACCCATGGGCTGCTTCTTTGCAAGACACTGCCAAAGCTGTGCACCAGCTCCTCTGCCTGCAGAACCCACAGCTCCCAGGCCTTGCACACTCCTTCCTCTCTGTCACTCACCAGACACTGCGGTTTGGCCCATGCCCCACTGGGTAAACAAACAGCCCTTCCTCCAGGACTGATGCCTCTGGCCACCACAGCCACCTTTGGCTGGGCTGGCTGTGCCACCACACAGCTCAGAGCTCCGGCAAGTTCCAGCCCCACAGTGGCTGTGGGCTCAGCTGCCAGCCACTGCCTCCCACCATGGCTGGCACAGAGCAGGGCTGAAACAACTCGCAAACAAGGAACGTGCACAGCTTGGCTTGCACATTGGAAACAGAGATAAGCTACTCCAAAAGCTGAATCCCAGAGAGGCAGTGGAGCAGGAAGAAGAGGACGGTGGAGCTGCCATGTGCTGCTGGGGAGGAGAAACCCCTGACAGATGCCTGATCCCACCTCTGGGTGCTGGGGAGAGGAAGCAACCCGAGGTGCAAGCAGAAGTGCCCAACTCCAGCCACAGGATGTAGGCAGGTCTGCTGGGTTGGAGAGCGCTGTGCCATCCCCTTGTATCACAGCCAGCCCTGCCAGAAGCCAAGTGGGCAAGCACACATTGTGATGGTGGCATACATCCTTCAGTAAATCATTAAACTGCTCTGACTGCTCAGTTAGATCCTGCACTGGGACATCTAGATAACTCACTCTGCCTGTGACTGCATAATGGCTGGCATCAGGGTCTGAGTCTCACCACCCTCTCCCCTGTGCAAATCCTTATGCTTTGCACCAGGGAGCAGCTGCCTCACCCCTTCAACTCATTATAATTTTCTAAGCAACCAGTCTTGCAAGTGCAGCTTGGAGCAGAGCATCTGCGGGGTTATGCCTGCAGCCCCGATTCTTTGGAAACTGCTGAAGCAGGCAAAGTCCCCTTGAATGCACCCAACCTCCCCAGAGAAGCTGGATGAGTGGTTTGAGCAAAAGACTTTTCCTTTATTCCCAGCTCAGCCACTGACTCACTAGATGGCTTTGAATAACTTCCCTCCTCCTGTGCTTCCATATGGGAAGTGTCAGCCAGGGCAGCTGCTGCTCCCCAAGTACCGGGTGGATGTACCTGGCTGGCTGCAGGACAGGCAGCAAGCACACATCTTGTTGGAAAGGAGCAGCTCTCAGCTCCCTCAAGACCCTGAGGACCAGGACATTCCTGCTAACAGGTCCAAGGTAAAGCAGCCTGACCCCCTCTGCAGTACCCAGCCTGCCACTGCAGGCACGGAATGGACAACACCTCACATGCCACCAAAGAGGTTTACTCCCTCTCTCCTTGGTGTCCCCTTCTGCCATCCCTACCTCCTTGGGGCCCATCTTGGCCTTGGACAACCTCATGTTCCATCAGGCCAGGCCAGATGGGGTTCCTTCACCCTCCTTCCTAGTGCCAGCTAAGAAGACGCAGATCAGACACAGCAGCAATATCCCCAGGATTTCAGATCTTTTGGAGGAAAAGAGTCTTTATGCTAGAAATAAAACTATAAATGTTCTGGACTATCATGATGACTCAATGCTGCTAATGCCGCACAAGCTCTGCATCTTGTGGGCTTGCACTAGCACAGATGCACAGATGCACCCGAGGAGCTGCACCTACAGACCTGCAGGGTATTGCTTCCATGGCACTGGGCTGGGCAATTGCATCCATCAGGGGCTTGTGGTAGGGATCACCACGTTTCTGGAAGAACATCCAGAAGAGTGGCCTCTGGGATGTTATGTGGGGATGACATGAAGGTAAGAAATGCAGGAACTGGTCAGGAATGTGGACAGGTGTCCCAGGACAGGGCAGGTTGAGAGGTGCAGAGGGGCAGGACTGCAACTGTTTGGAGAACAAGGGTCAGTACATGAACACAAATTCTGCATTTTCCTGAACAGAAAACTGTGACAGGAAGAGGCAAGTCAGGTGTGGAGATCAGCAAGACTGTGAACACAGAGAGCACGTTTGGAGCACCCTGGCCAGCACCTCCACCACCTACAGCCTTCCCACTGTTCTCCTCTGCAGGGTACGGAGGTGCCTCAGGTACACAGCCAGGTGCCAGACCCTCCACAGTGCATAATGAACAGCCACAGAGACAGAGAGGAAGAATACATGCACCAGAACTCAGGTATCTTCCACAGATAATGCAGCTACCAGGGTCTCGGGGGGGAACAGGATGGGGAGGGACCCGCCAAAGGTAACACTCAGTGCTCTCAGCTCTGTCCAGCTCTGTCCCCAGACCTGCAGAAGTTTGGGACCATCTGTCCTCTGTCGCAGTTTCAGAGACAGAACACATGGACACAACTGAACACACAGAAGTTCATGTGACAACAACCAACTTCTATTCAGTACTGTTCTCCTTACATAGTTTTGGAAGTCTGTGCTGTTAGTCCTGATTGGCTGAATCAGTTGCCACCTTGTCTAACTGGCCAATTGCTGCCCATGTCCCCAACAGCCCAAACTGGTTGAGTTATATAATTAAGGTAGTTATACAATTAGTTATGTTTCAGTTATAAATTTATAATTAAGATTATTTATAACTGTGAGCCCTCCAGACTAGATGTTAGCTACCACAGCTCCCTCTTTTTGTTTTTAAATACAAAGGCAGTGTCTGTCATCCTCTGTGGGGCCCTTGCAGACAGGATGACAAACATGGCATAGTGGATGAAACAGTCATGACGACACAAATAAAAAGCTTAGGTCAAATGAGGCTTTCCACCCCACTGGACAAGCTTAGCCTCTCCCAGCCAGTGATATATTCTGTTCTAGACTCCAACATGTATCGTTGAAGATGTAACATTCATATCCAAGAGCTGTCAAACAGGATTACCAACAGCACAAATTCTCAAAAAGACATGTCACAGGCTTGTTACTTAGAAGTTACACTTTTACAGCTTCACTCTGCAAATAGGAAACAATTCAACTTTAGAACTGTGGGGGAAAAAAAAAAAAACCAGGAGAAACAATTTTAGTCTTAGTTCATGTTTATGATTCATGTCCTTAAACAGATACAATCCTTAGGTCCTCATATCTTTAAATATATTTACAAATTACAACTTAACACTACAAACAAGAAACTATTCAACTCAAAACAATCTCAGTTAAAACCACACATCCTTCTGCCACTGATATCTCCCAAATGTTTGAGTCTTGGGGTTCAAGTAGGGTGATGGGTAGATTAGATTGTCTTACTATTGTTGATAATTGTTGCAGCACAGGCAGATGGTGGCTGCAACCTTCCCAAAGCGTCCCCATAGGAGAGCTCTCCACCAGGCATGCAGCAAACGCCACATCACACACACCAACTGGTTATCCAAGGTGGCAGAGGCAGGAAGGCTCTTTGTGTAAATTTCCAGTGGTAGTTTATTTCACCCGTGCACTGACAGGGTCCAGGGACAAAGACGGGAGAGGCAGAGGGTCCAGGGTTATACACTGGTACAAAGGGGGCAATAGCATGAACCAATCAAATGGAAGCGTAGGCGGGAAAGGGATTACAGTGACCAATACGGAAATACAAGGGTTAACAGACAGGAGTAGAGACCAACAAGGGTACAAAGAACAATGAAACTGCTGGAACCTTGACCACATGTGGTTAACACAGGGAGGTGAATGGCCAACAGGAGGAGTGGCACTGGGGCTGACTGACAGCATGCCACAGGAGTCCGTGGGAGAGGTTAAAGTCTGGGGGACATTCTTCCAGGGCATAGCCCCAGGAAGTCCCCTAGCAGGCCCACAGGCCTCCACAACTCCTCTTTATTTATTAAAGAGGCCTCTCCTGTGGATTTCCATAAACATTTAACTAAACAGGAAAACATAAGTAAGACTTTGACTACAATAATTAAAATACCCAAAATCCCTTTTACAAAAGATAAAGCCCATTTGGTCAGTTCATACTGTTTGAAAAGTTTGGTAGTTGCATCTGGGTTTGTTTCTTCTCCTAACACCTTTATTTGTTCCTTTAGCTTCTGAATGTTCCTGTGTATCAACTCACTATGTGATGATAGGTTGAAGCAACGCACTCCCTCAAAGTTTTGGCACCCTTGTCCACAAGCAAGCACTAAATAATTGATGGCTGCCCTATTTTGTGGCCTCACGTGCCTGGTAGTTTCTTCATCAATTAATAGATCACTGAGGGCAGCAGAGATTGTGTTGGCCTGCTTACCAAGCCAGCACCCCAGGTGAGTGAGCTCACCAAGGACCTTAGCTGCGGCCACTCAGGGTAAAAAAATGGAGACCACAACCCTCTATTCTAATCAAATTCTTCATATGATCTTTTTTGACAAGCCAATTCACTCTTTTGCTTCTGATCTTTTATTAATGTAATGTTGGGGGTAAGGGTGGTAAGCTGACCAAGGCCCTGGAGACATGAGGGGATCCCAGCCCATACTCCATCTCCACAGATAAGAAACACTCCCTGGGGCAATATCTTGGGGTGTTACATGGACCAAGAAAGAATGGGGCTGATGTAATTGCACCAATTTGTAGTAATATACATCTTATTATTGGCTGTTACATTTTTCCTATAGACAGTTCCAGCCTTAGCTCTACCAGTTTCATGGAGTGTCCAGTGTTGATTTGGTCTCCTATAGTAAAATTGGACACAGTCCATAGTCTGAGAGGACCCCAATAAGTCCAATTCTTGGGGTTCCTCTGGCCCATGTGGGAGAATATTGGTCCACTCATTCCAGGTGTCTGCCAGGTTGGGCTTCTTACCTGTGCACAGGTAGTCGTTTGCTGTCAAGGGAATTCCCACCAGGCACATTGATAAAGGATCATTTATGCTGCCCATGAACATGCATAGACTATTTTGTTGTAATGTTTCTACCAAGGCGACCCAGATGTTTTGTTTTGGCTGAGGTACAATCTACATTGCTGCCGGTGGAAGGGCAGGGAGCACCCAGATTATTGTAATGACTGGATGATGGTTTGCTGCCATCAGAAACCTGGTGGAGATTCACAGAAAGCAAGTTGTTCTGTAAAATAAAGAATAAGCTTAAGACAAACTGTTTAAAAAGTATTTAAATTGTGAAGAAAGCTTACCCCACTCATCCCTTTCTTTCTTTATTAAAAATATGAGAAAAGAGATGGAGGAATATGTTAAGAAGTAAGTTAAGAAAGAACAAGCAGAATGATAGAAAGGCGTGACTAGAAATTTAGTATATTCTTAAACTGTGTCGTTAGACTACAAGTTGTTGGGAGGTAGCTGGGGATGAAGTTTCTTTCTCTTCCTCCTTCTCCAAGCAGCTCGAGTTTGACTTAGTTGAGTTTCTTGTTGCTTCTCAGTGTCTTGGGTGGATGTAGAGTCTGGTGACACGATGTAAGGTTTCACATTTTTTCCAGTAATCCACTTAGGTCCCAACCCTGTGCATACATAGGCATACTCTCTCCCCAAAGTTATTAATTGGAAAGGGCCCACAGTTCTTTTGGTTTCAGCATCCTTGGTCAACCCAGGTGGCTTCTCTGAAAGCTAGGTTTGACTAGAACTGGAGAAGTGCCCAGTGATGCTGGGGGGGAGGTTTGGCTCCATGAATGTTTAGGAAGTTTATAACATGTACACAGTCTTTCAATGGGAGATGATGTTTCAATATCCTCACGCTGCTTATCAAGGACCGTTTTGATGGTTCAGTGTGCCCTTTCAATAATAGATTGCCCTGTTGGGGAGTGGAGTATGTCAGCAAAGTGCTTCACTCCCCATTGGTCCAGGAATTGTTTGAAGATTTTAGAAGTGTAGGTGGGCCTGTTATCAATTGTAATGGTTTGGGGAACACCCAGAGTGGAAAAGGCCAGGAGAAGGCTTTACATCTTTTGTCTTCTTGCCTGCATGGGCCAAAGCAAAAATTGCTCCAGAAAATATATCTATGGAGACATTAATGCAGTTGAGCCTTCCAAAAGGAGCGTAGTGAGTGACAACTGTCTGCTACAACAGCAAGCTTTCTAATCCTCAGGGATTAACCCCAGATCTCATGAATTGTAGAGAAAAGCTTTGGCAGTTTGGGTGGGAGCCTAAAATTGTTGTTGCTTGTTCCCTAGATAATTTAAACATTCGAACTAGAGACGGTATGTTTTGATGGAAAAACTGATAGGCTTAGCTTGGCTTGGGTAAAGTCTGGTAAAGTAGTCTGTACAAACATTGCCAAGGTGTCTGCTCTCTGACTGCCCTCTGCTATGGGTCCTGGAAGGCTGGTGTGTGATCTTACATGCATAATGTGATAAGGCTGCTCTCGGTGGAAGAGAAGATAAAGTTTCAACAGCAAGTGAAATATATTTGGATTTGACACTTCTTTTATTAAAGAGTGCTCTTCCCTTTCAGCTATACCAGCTACATAAGCTGAATCTGTGACTAGATTTAAGGGTTGGCCAAACCTTTCCAAAGCTCTGACAACAGCTGCTAATTCTGCAATTTGAGGGGACCCCTCAATGATCTGGGCATCAGACTCCCACTCCTGAGTCTCAGGATTTCTCCAGGTCATGACTGATTTGTGAGATCGGCCTGAACTATCAGTAAAAAGGGTGAAAGCCTTTAAAGGGATTTGACTTTTTCATTAATTTGGCACCAAATTGAAAATCGCATTAAATAGTTTGTGTTTTGGCAAGTGAATCAAAATTTTCCCTGGGTAACTGTTAAGAGTAAACTGGAGGTGTTCATTGGTCTGGAGCAAAGTGTCCAGACTACCTAAAGTCAATGGGAGGTAGATGCATGTAAAGTCAAAGACCCTGATAGGGTCCAGAGGCGAGCTCTAGCTCTTATTATGAGTTGAGTCATCACTTCTTGTGGTGCTGTTATACTGTTGGTTGGCTGATGGGACCTAAACACCCATTCAATGATTAACAGCTGATCTTTTAGGGTGGGATCCCATTGAAAAATTAATCCATGAAATCTGGATGACTTACCCAGAACTACATACTGAAATGGTAAAGTAGGATGCACCCAATGAGCCTGCCTCGTGGATGGGACATGAGATACCTTTTGGGTGGATTCCTGGGCCTCTGGACTGATGGTTCTTGGCGAGTCAAGGTCCTTGGAGCCTTGCAGGAGGTTAAAGAGCAGTGCAAGGTCTCCAGTCATCATCCCCAGGAGTCCAGTTTATGCTGCTGCATGGTTGATGTAGGTCCTTTAGGGTTCTTGGGTCATCCTTAACGGAGAGTTGCTGGGGTGTGATGGTCTGCTCACCAATTCAAAGTCCCAGGTAGGTCCACCGGCAGGTACGCTGGATTTTTGCTTCAGCTTTCTGGAATTCTGCTTCTTCCATAGTCTGAATAATCCTTTTGAGCATAAGCTCAACATAAGAGATAGTCTTGGCACAGGCTATCATCCATATAATGTAAAATTATTGCATCTGGAAATGTTTTACAAATAGGTGAAAGGATATGGGCCACATGCATTTGATAGATGGCTGGCAAGTCCTGCATCCCTTGCAGGAGAATTAACCAATGGTAACACTTGAGGGAATTTTGTCTATTTAAAGATGGTACTGAAAAAACAAATCTCAGTGCACCTCAGGGATGGAGTGGAATATTAAAGAAACAGTACTTTATGTCAATAATGACTGATTTCCAATCCTGGGACAACACTGAGGCTGAGGGCAGGCCAGGCTAGAGGGTATCCATGTCCTCAATGGTGGCACTGACCTTACGAAGGTCCTGTAGGAGCCACCATTTATCTTTTCCACGTTTTTTCATAACAAAAACCAGAGTATTCCAGGGGCTATTTGATGGAACAATATGCCCTTTGAGTAACTATTCTTCTATCAGGATTTTGGGTGCCTCTAGCCTGGTCTCAGTGAGAGGCCACTGATCCACCCAAACTGGATCATCTGTTTTCCACATAAGTGGAGGGGTGGTGCACTTTACAGTGGCCCTGGCTAAAAATCCCATGGTGGAGAAGGGATTTCCAGCCTGGCACCCCATTGTGATAGAATGTCTCTGACCCACAACGTGATAGTTGCCCTCACTACAAATGGTCTCACCATAGCAATTTGGCCGTCAGGTACCTCAGTGAGGATTGTTTTCTTACTTCTCATAGAAGTGGCTGCTCCTCCAGTCCCCAGGATGACATCATTTTCAGGGACAAGCTCCCATCCTTCTGACCCTCAAAGTGGGCAATGATAGTGACAATCGCTCTGGTGTCTGCCACTCCTAAAAGAAAGACTTTATCCTCTTTGTTAAATAGGCCACATTCTATTATGGCCCACAGCCTCTGCCCAGAAAGCAATAGAATTTTCTGGGACGATATCTGTAGAATCCAGTAATAAAAAAGCCTAAAAAATAGACATATGTTGAGGCAAAAACCAAGCTGGATTAGTGCATGCAACAGTCATTGTAATTTCATCATTCCATCTTATGGTTTCAATCTCTGGTAACACTGGTAAATAATCAAGTCTGAAACTAGAGTCCCCAATAACTAAAATGTCCCTTGGTGTTGCCAAAGGGCCATGTTTACCAGTTGGAATATGGTAGATTATTTCATCGTAAAAATGGATTGCAAGTGCACTTACCAATGTGCATCAGGTCCCTGGTTGAGCTTGAGGGTAGGATTCCTGGAGTTTGCTTTCTTTTCTATAGTATGTGTCATCATAAATGACTTCACCACATGTTGACTCTCTGAGATGGTCAGGAGAGAGGGACGAAACAGCTTGGCATTTGTTGTCGTCAGCAGGGCCGCCCCACGCTCAGCTGGAAGTTTCCTGGATGCCGCTGATGATTTGGTTGGTAAGCTGGCTGGTGATAGACCTGCTGGTGGCATTGAAATTGGGGGCAGTATTTATAATGTTCTCTATGATCTAAACAAGATGCAGACAGACAGTTTGAGGAGGGCTGCCGCTGTACAAAATCGCTGTTACATTCAACTTGCATATGTCCTTATTCACCACATTTAAAGCAGATCATATTTTCCTTGTTTCCTGATGATGTTTTACCTGCCACTAGACCCTCTGCCACCTCTTTGCTAACCGCCAGGGCCACTGTATGCTCCACGGTTGTCAGCCACATACAGGCCTCCACCATCTGCTGGATGGTGGGTTCTGGATCGAAAGGGAGTGCCCCTAAAATCTTTTTACACTCTGTATTTACATTAGATATTGCCAGTTTATTAAGTAGTTCCTCCCTTGCAGATTGACAGTGTATTTGTTTACCAATTGTCTCTCAGAGTCTGTCAATGAATTTTATATAGGTTTCATCCACTTCCTGGCAAATGTCGGCAAAGTTTTGTTGTGGAGTGTTGTCATCTCAGGTCTGGAACAAGGTGGTTTGGGCAGCATTTTTCATGTCTCGAAGGACAGCCCTAGGGATGTCTTGGACCTGGTCTTGCAGTCTTCAAAGTCCCCCTCTCCTTTCAATAAATCAATGGTTAAATGGTCCCTTGCCTCCTCATTTTTATAGTTCTTTGTTAGAACCTTAAGTTGTTTTTTCCACAATGACTCCCACTAAAGGAGTTCAGAAGGTGAGAGAAGGAGAGACATAACATGTCGGAGGTCGTGCGGCACAAGAACATGGGCCAAGAAAGTAAAAAAAGTAAAAATTAAGTAAATTTTTAAAGTAAGGGGGCCTCCATCCATACTCTTTATAAGCCTTGCAAAGCTCTTTTAATTCCCCATAAGGTATTGCTTCCCACTTTGGAGTTCTTCTCCTCCTGATCACAACTGGTACCACTAATTTCTCCACTATCTCGAAATTTCCATCTCTAGCAGCAAGCTTATGCACCTCTGTCCAGTGATCCTCAGGCTTGGTATCGGAGCTCAGGGAATCCCCGGACTCCTCCAGAGAAGGGAGTGTTTAAATAAGAGAGGAGTGGGCCCGTGGTTCACCAGCAAGGCCCGATGCTGCGGGGTGCCAGCAGCCAAGGTGCCTTCCTTGCGGTCACCGTCATGACCGCTCCAGTGCCGGGACCCGGCAGTGCCGCTGTTGCTGGAGCTGGAGGAAGAAAGGTCTCGGGGTTGCTGTCCCCTGAGATTCTCCTCGGGGCGGCCATTCCCCAAGGCTGCTGGTTCTTCCCCCAGGGTTGCTGTTCCCTGGAGATTTCCCTGGGGTTGCTGTTCCCCAAGGTAATAAGGTCTTGCGTCTTCTCTTTGCCCCAAGTGTTTCACACCGAAGGCAGAGACGACAGAGTCCGCCAGTGCATGTTTCTAAGGTTGTTTATTCTTCATTATCTCTTAGTTTTTTCTTCTCTGCCAAGTCTCCCTGGCAGGGTACATTATCTTAGTTCTTTCTCTGCTCTCTGAGAGACATCCTCAGCAGAGCAGGGCACACGGCAGGACTGGGCGGATCAGAGAGCCCCGTACCTTATGTACAGCACCCCTGACCCAACCACCGTCCGAAACGTATTTATTATTTACAAAATTTCACCAATGCCTACTACCTACGCTAACATGTCATTTCTACTCTAAACCAATCCTTGAGATCCAACTCAGCAGAAAATGGGGGACAAGAACAAGAACAAGGAGCACAGGGGCCACTCCCCAATTCCTCCATCTTGTCTCTTCAACCCCATATACTAAAATCCTAGATTCTACATTTACATTCTATGATAGACTAAATACTACTTATTTTGAATTCACTCAGCTTGTGATTCTTCATACAATGTGGGTATTCACTCCCATGGGCAGAGGCCAGAATCTGAGTCCTCCTGGGCTCTGTGTGAGGCTCTGACCCCCCTGTACAGGTCCCAGACCCCCCTGTACAGCCCCCAGATTCTCCAGGGCTGTCAGAGGGATATCCTGGACTCCAACAGAAAGGGAGGCAGGGCCTGCGTCAGAAGGGGAGATCCTGGAAGGGGAGGGTCCCGACACAGAAGCGACCATCAGCACAGGGGTGGAGCGCATCAAAGAGGAGAGGTCCAATGGAGGGGTGGCAGCAGGGAAAGGAGGAGGGTTACGTGTGGCATTTTGATGTGAAAAGGTGGGAAAAGTTGGCGCAGAAAAGCTCACAATGGCGGATCCCCTCACAAAATCAGCACCATTTTGATCAGCGGGATTCAGCGGAGGTCAGTCCAAATGGCAGGTCCCCTCACGGAGTCAGCACCATTTTGACACATAATATTTGATATTTGATGGGGAGAAAGGGTAAACAGGCATAGGAAGGAGGTTTGGGTTAGAGCCCAGGATGGGTTGTACAGGCCCATCCTAAGAAGGCGACAGAGAGCAGGAGATGGCAGAAGGCTGGTGGCACACTGTGCCTTTTGGCAGGTTCCATCTCCTGGCCTCTCCTGAGGGGATGAGGATGTGGGCACATGGGGAGAGAGATACAACAACTGGGGTTGCAACTGAGATGTAAAACTATTAACAACTCCCAAACTTCCCCCCAGGCTCTCAATCATATCATAAATTGAATGAAAAATATGGTAAAACTCCCCAAATTTAAAATTCCCCTCAGATTGTAAGATATACAATTTCTTCCCCACCATATCTCAAAAAACTAATTGAAAGAACAGAATACTGTGTCACATCACTAAAATGTTTAAAAACGCTACGCATAAAAGCCTTTAAACTCCCCTTCAAAAATTTAACATTCCTATCTATCAGGGTATTTTTAACTTGGGCATAAACTTCCTGCTCTGAGAGGAAACGTCTGTTACCTCTTTTCACTGGGCAACTGATGGGGTTATTCACAAAGTAGATTAAATTTATAAAGGTTTCCTTTTGATGTTGTCTCAATAACCTTCTAAGTTTTAGAGCTTTATTTTGTAACCTTGACTGGTTTGCTATAGATTTGTTAATTGTCAAATAAACCAAAAATAACAAACAGCTATAAATGTTAATTAATAAATGAATAAAATGTTTGCACACTTTAAATGACCAAGAAATAAAACTTAATTTAGATTTAGAAATCCCATAACTGAAACTGTAAGATTTTTGGAAGAGAAAAATAAATACCTCAATGCTTCCTTTTCTTTGGAGGGTAAAAAACAGCCTGGAAAATTACTGTGAGTTCTATATGGAATAAAATTGTTAAGTTAAACTAAAAGCCTTAAATATTACACAGTATTATACCAAAATTAAATGCACATTTGAAAAAGAAAAGATCTAGCATTGTCAGTCATAGCCTGAGGACTGAAGTTGTCAAAGGTATACACAGAATCCAATATTACAACGGGTATTTGCTTTCACGGCAACCATTCATAATGTCTGATTCTTGAAAACTTTACCAAAGGAGCTTTTTTAATGTGTCTCAATTCCATGGGTAGTCTTTCTGGATTTGTCCTGCATGCTGGGCATCTGCATAGCCACAGGGCAAGTGGCTACAGTGGGCTGTGGTGGCCGGGTGGGCCCTGCCCGCCATCCCCCTTGATCTTGGCATCACTTTACCATGGCTGTAGCTACACGGCTGCGTTGCTGCCTCTTCTCGCTGCTGCAAGAAGCAGAAATGGGGTTGCGGCTGCGGCTGCAGAACCCCCCTGGTCCCAGCTGTGGCATGGGCCCAGCGGCAGCAGCAGGACTGCTGTGGATCAGGGACACCATCACTCTCGTGAGCGGCAGCGGCAGCTCGTCATGACTTCAAAGCTGCCTTGCGTGGAGGGCGGGAGAAGGTTGCTGTCCCCTGCCTACCAGGCTCCCCCAGTCCCAGCACAGCAGCAGCTGTTCAGAGTGCCACTCCCCACTGGCAGCTCTCAGTGCATCTGGACCCACCAAGGTCAAACAGAAAAGCGTGGTGCTGACTCAGTAGTGGTGAAGGTGTCATCTCCGGTGCATGTCGAGTCTCTTACCAGTGCGTATCCCTGCAGCTGTTTCATCTGGGGTTGCTTAGCCTGGAGAAAAGGAGACTCAAAGGTGACCTTATCACTCTCTACAACTTCCTGAAAGGTGGTTGTAGTCAGATGGGGGTTGGTGTCTTTCTCCAGGCAGTAACTGACAGAACGAGAAGACATAGTCTTAAGCTGTGCCAAGGAAAATACAGGTTGAATATTAGGAAAAAGGTTTTCATGGGAAGCTTAATAAAGTACTGGAATGATCTGCCCGGGGAGGTGGTGGAATCACCATCCCTGGATGTGTTTAAAAAAAATTGGATGTGACACTCAGTGCTATAGTCTAGTTGAGGTGTTAGGGCATGGGTTGAACTCGATGAACTCAGAGGTCTCTTCCAACCTTGTCATTCTGTGATTCTGTGATTCCATTTATGGTGGTGGAAACACACGTAGTACTGTGACTTTGAGATCCTCCATCTTGCCAGCACCTCTGGGAATGACTTTGTCTTGGCATCTGAGTATCCATGATGACGCACCTCTGGGATCTTCCCATGGATCTCAGCAGCAAGTGGGCATGCCCAACAGGGGCTGGACTGTAGGCATGGTCTTGGAGCCAAGCCGATTGACCTCAGGAAGAGGCAATCTGAGCACGTCCACAGTGGCAAGGGACGTTTTGACATGCCCACTTGGTGTGGCTGCAGAGCGCTCTGCTTCTGTGGGGTCCTGGCACAGGGTGGTGGCATGGCTTCTCACAGCTGCAGGGCACAGAGCTGGTGAGGTGTCCCAGCATGGGGTGGTTTTGCAGCATGGCACAGTTACGTGGTATGGCACAGCTGTCTTGGCAGTCCTCCTCTCCCACATGCCCAGTGGGGTGCCCATGCCTCCCACTGCCCTGTCCTTGCTGCACAACTTTGTGGGTGGCATCCGTGGCATGTCCACTGCAATCCCTGTGTCCCACTTGATTTTTAACTTAACTTGCCCCAGCAAGTCTGCAAGCTTCCAGGGTTTTATAACATCCATAACATCCATAACAGCTTCCTGAGCCTGTTCCACAAGCCTCCAGGGCTTTATAACGTCCATAACAGTTTCCAGAGCCTGTTCCACAAAATTCACCTGCCATTCAGATAAAAAGAGGGTTCATACCTTTACCACAGGGTCTTCTTCCACCAAAGCCCATGCTCCCATGTTTCCCAGTGGCTTTTTCTATTTACAAAGGGTCCAGACCAACACAGCTTTCCCTGCCACTCTTTTCAGCTCCCCACGCTGCTCACAGCTATACCTGCTGCTCCACTGGGACTACTGCAGCTCTCCACACCCCTCTCTGCAGCTCTACAGGCTGCAGGCAGCTGTCCCTGCTGTCCTCTGTGTCCCCGCTGCCCTCTTGCTGTGGCTGCTGTGGCATCACCACTCGTCACAGTTTTGGAGACAGACACCCAACTGAACACACAGAAGTTCATGTGACAACAGCCAACTTCTACTGAGTACTGTTCTTTTTATATAGTTTTGGAAGTCTGTGCTGTTAGTCCTGACTGGCTGAATCAGTTGCCACCCTGGCTACCTGGCCAATACCTGCCCATGTCCCCATGGCCTAGACGTGCTCCCCAACGGCCCCAACTGGTCGAGTTACATAATTAAGGTAGTTACATAACTAGTTCTAGAATTAGTTATGTTTCAGTTATAAAATTATAATTAGGATTATTTATAACTGTGAGGCCTCCAAGCCAGCTGTTAGCCACCACAGTCCTTTAGCCCAGACTCTGCTGTGGCCCTGGAAATATCAGCCCCGGTGCCAAAGGGCATTCTGCAGGCCATGGCAGGCAAGCTCTGTGCCAAGGGAGTCTGCAGGCAGCTCCTGGTGCAACTGTGTCACAGCAGAGTCCAGTGAAGGCTCAGGAGCTCCTCTGGGGCTCCACAGGAGCCACTTCCAGGCGTCCCATTTCCATCTGTTCCCTTCCATTCCCGGCTAACTCCAGGCAAGGTGGGGTTGAGTGTGCACTGGGCAGGCAGCTCTGCCCACCTGCCTGAGTGGACATGCAGGGTCAGAGCATTCTCTGTTGCTCCTCCTGATCCAGCACCCAGGTCCCACACCAGAAAAGAAGAGAAACTCTAAGGCCCTGGTTTGTCAGCTGTTTAATAGGCATAGCAAAAGGAAGTTTATAAATCCAGTTCTTTTATCTAAATGGATTTGCATTTGGCATCCCTTTCAACAAGGGCAATGAAAACAGACTTTAATATCATATGCTATAATTTTACTAATAAAAACAGACCACAGTTGCCAAATACAGCTGAGGTTCTTAAAAGTGCTCTGTGAATTCAAGTGACATTGCCAAATTTGAAGGGCAAGTTCTTAGAAGCTAGTCTGCATCAGTTAGACACAGGACAGCAGCAGAGATGAGGGACAGGCCAAGTACCCCAGCGTGCTCCTGCACACAGATCTACATGCACACAGCTGCCTGCACACGTCTGGCCTCTGCACTGCTTCTCCAGCAGCAGCAGCTCTGGCTGCTGAATGGATGTCCTGGGCCCACTCCATCAGCACATCTGCCTGGGAGAGCAGGGCTTCCGCAGGAACCGGGCAGGGAGCTGCAGGAAGCCACAGCAGCAGTGCAGGCTGCAGCTGGCCATGTGGGGAGCAGCACTCCTCGCCAGCAACCAGCACCTCTCTGCACTCTCCCACGGCTGCGCGGCCTCCCGAGGCGATCCCGCCTGTGGAAAAACCTGGGGGATGAGATCAGCTCGGGGATCAGCCGGATGCTGAGGTGAGGTCACAGCATAGAGCTGGGAGCCCTCGGGTTGAATTAGAGTGACCTGCACTCAGGTGGGAGCCAGCAGCTCTCCAGCTCCGAGCATCTCCTCCAACGTGGCTGCCTGCAGCAAGACACCCACAAAAGAGAGCAGCCCTCAGGACGCTCCCACCATCACCAGCTGCTCCTAGAACTTGGCCCTCAGGGGTGTAGATCAGGGTATCAGGGCCCTGCTTTTGGGAGAGAATGAGGATGCAGCAGCTGGGACAGTTACAAAGCCTGCCCCTGCACATTTTCATCTTTGAGTCACTGGCTGATGCTGGCTAACAATACAGGCAGTTATTAAAAAAGCAGTTGTCTGAAGGGAGAAGTCTGATTGTTCTTGTCACTGTCTACCTAAACCTGTCTGGATACCTTCACGCCATGTCAACACAGTCCCCAAGGCTTGGAAAGACTCCTACTTCCTGAAAATCAGCAGTTTAGAGGGCTGCTTTGAGAAGTCCCAGCCTCCACTCAGCATGCAGGAATATGCAGGAGACCAGCCATCACTCCTGCTGGCCTTGTCCCCTGGGGAGTGGGGACCTTTGCCCTAGCTAGAGATGCCAAACTCTCTGCATTCCAAGGCTCCCTATCTCAGCTCCTCATAAAGAGGTCTAAAACCGGGAGAGGTGAATCACCCCCTTCTTTGCCCTTAGGGCAAAGCTGGCCAAGAACTTTCTGTCATTGTAATTTTCCTAAAGGAAAATCCACTTGTCGCCAGCCACACTTCTCAGCTCTGTGACCTTTAAGACTGACTCTCTGCTGGGAAAGCAGGAAACAAACAGATTTGTTTGGATCAGTTTGATCCAACTTGGAATATTTTTGGTTGTGGTCCTGATCCAAAGTGTTTCATCTCAGATCAGTTCCACATTGATCTATAATTGCCTGGCAGGCTCCACTGCCAGCAGCACTGTGGCTGGGATGCTGCTCCCGCCTGAGGCTCTGCTTCTATGCCAGGGTGGATCTCTGTGGCTGTCCTGACCAACCCTGGCCAGGTGTGCCATGAGGGTCTCAAAGAGCTCAGCAGGAGCATTTGTCAGGAGGTACAGGTCCCTAGATGTGGGTGCAGGTCTGTGACAGCTACCTCACAATGTCCCTGTGCAGTTCAGTGCCTGCACCTGAGGACTTGACCTGTGGAGCATCGGGCTTCAGAGCTCAGCAAAAGGCTCCTCTGAAGCAGTTCCTGTCTTCTCTGTAACTTGTTTTGCTTCTCTCTGCTCTTGAACGATCCCATTTCTTCCTAGTATTTGCCCTATCCCTAGGTCTTTGTCTTTTGACACTGTATCCCTGCCCTGCTCACAATGCTGTGTGTGAGCACGGGGGAACCTGAGCCCTGCGTGACCAGACAAAAACCCTTTGCTGTCACTTGCTGCCTGGCTGTCTCATTGGTGTAAGACAGTCAATGTTTCACAACACAGAGCCATAGCAGGGGAAGAAAAGCAAGGGCACCGTGTCAGGACCGACAGCTAACAGGGGTTGCAGACAACGCCCAGCTGGGTGTGCTTCTCCCACACCACGTCCCCTGGGCAGGCCCAGCTCCAGGCAGATGCACCCCCAGTGCAAGAGGTGTTGATGGTGAAGCCTGGGTGGAGCCTGCTCACAGGCAGCTGCATCTGAGACAGGGCAGAGCTGCTGGGACCAAGGGAAACCTCTGCCTGCAGGTAGAGGCTCCAGGCAGAGTCAGGTCCTGATGTAGCATGAACTTGGGGTGCCAAATGGCCCAACTGTTCTGTCATTTCAATCCTGTATGTCCTCAGCCACAAGCAGAAAGGGTTTGCAAAGCATAAAGATCCTTTCCTTCCCTTTGTTGGTATGCACCTTGAAGTGTACATACTCAGAGAGCTGGTCTGTAGCAGGCTCAGCCCCAGAGGTGCCTCTGTTGGACAGGTACACCCTGCTCTGCTCTGAAATCACAAAGGAGGCCTCCAGCATCACTCCACTGCCACTTGCTGCAGAAGTTTGTCCATGTACCAAAACATCCCAGACAGTCTCAGTGGCATTATCTGGACGGTGGGAGGGAGCAGTGCAATGAACCTGTATGCCACTATTACAGTGGCATACACAGGCACACAGTTTGTGGTGATTGGGAATGGGGCTGCAGTCCAGCCTCATCCCTTATGGGCTACAACTGTGTAGGACAGGTGAACAGTATTGAAGGTAATGAAACATGGAGTGCTGAGGTGTACTGACCAGTCACAAAAGAGTAGTGGGTACTGCATGTAAGATGAACAGTATAAAAAGTTTTACTGAAAAACAACAAAGTGCTGATGTTTGAAGCTTTCTTTGGTGTCAGTCATACCTCCTCTGTCATCTGGTGACCCTGGTGTGATACACAACATGATGCTGAGGTAATTTGTATAAGGGACTGAAGACTTAATAGCAGTGAGATGGTGGAGCCCAGCCAGATGGAGTCAGGCTGACCAAAAGCCTGAAGACAAAGCCTGGTGGACAAAAAGCTTGAAAAAACAAACTCAGCAAACCCAGGTGGGTGGCTGGGTACACATAAATGGGGGCTCAGATATCAGCAGAGGAAGAATCCATATTGGACACTGCTGTGAATTCTACAAAGGAAAGGTAAAAGGTGTGAGGAGTGCGTGCTACGCATTTTGTTTGGTGTGGATGAAACAGCGTGAGTATGAATGCACAGACTTCCTTCTTTGTTGAAGCATGGGAAGAAGCAGGGCACACCCTGTGGAACGCAGCGACATTGGAGGATGAGACAGCTGCAGGGTCACTTACAACTTGGCATTTAGTTTGGGACGCTTTGTTACAAATACAAGCCCACAGAGAAGCAGCAGTCGTCACTGTCACCGCTGCTCCCCCAGTTCCAGTCAGCCACTCCAGCCACTGACCCCCCTGCTGCAGCTGTGTCCCCTTTGTCCCCTCTTCCCTCTGCAACTGCTCCTTCTGTGAAGGGTCCTATCCTGACAGTATCACCCAAGAATTGCACTCTACCCCTGGACGGCAATGACAAAATTCCAAGGTCTCAGGAAGCGGTGCCAGCCCAGCCCGGCCATGGCAGAGTTGCTGTGATCCTACTGCCCATGCGAGCATGGCAGGCCACAGAGGTTTGGGGTGGTGGCCGGGAGCCTGCACGGGTTGCTGAGAAAGGGCTGCTGGCTGCTGCAGCTTCCCTTGGCAAGCACCTCTGCCACTGTACAAGTGGCATGAAGCTAACCAGGAGTGGCTTCCAAGCGCTGTTGCAGCAGATGGAGCTGGGGCTGCCAAACTCCAGGGAGAATTGGTGGGGCTGTACCAGCAGCATCGAATGGGTCCTGTCCATGCTCTGCAGGCAGCAGCTCGCTGTGGCGGGTGCTGTGCGGAGGCTGCAGACAGGTGAGCACACTACCTGCAGGCAAAAGCCGATTGCACATCCCGTTCACAACCAGAGTGTTTTGATCAGTTCATTGGGGCCAGCAGAGTTAAAGACAGCAAGACGTGTTCTCCAATCACCCCTCCAGTGCAAGAAATACACCAGAACTAGTGCCTGTTTTGGTAAGACAGGCAGATCCAAAAAAATTTTGGGCAAAATTGTATGAACAAGCATGGGAGGCAGGGGAATTAGACTTGGCAAATCAGATTCTAGCATGTCCCATGATCCAAAATAGTGGTGACAGCCTGGATGACTGGTAACCTTTTCACTGGAGTGTAATTAAAGACTTAGAAACATGGTGATGCAGCATGGGTTTACTTTTCATTTCTCTCAGTCTATGTGGCAAGGTATCTTTACTACTGATTTAACTCCCTTTGATGGTCGGCAGATAGCACAGATTTGCTTCTCCCCAAGTCAGATGCTAATTTTTGAGTTCCAGTGGAGACCATTAGTGAATGAGGTCACCTTAGGTAATAATATTCTGTAAGTGTAGGTATAGGGACTTCAATGATATGTAAGTTTGGGGAATGAATCAAGGTCAGTACACGGACACATTCCAGAGTTAGTGGAACCTACACAAAAAGATACTTGTATCACGTTTTGCTATTCCTTTTGCAGGGGCCCTGTAGAAGGATGGTAGACATGGTATTTATTTAAACAAAAGAAAAGGGGGAATTGTAGGCACACAGTTTGTGGTGATTTGGAATGGGGCTGCAGTCCAGCCTCATCCCTTATGGGCTACAACTGCGTAGGACAGGTGAACAATATTGAAGGTAATGAAACATGGAGTGCTGAGGTGTACTGACCAATCACAAAAGAGTAGCGAGTACTGCATGTAAGATGAACAGTATAAAAGGTTTTACTGAAGAACAATAAAGTGCTGATGTTTGAAGACTTTGGTGTCAGTCATACATCCTCTGTCATTACAGTTTTTCCTACCTATTTCAGAGCTGCTGCAGGAGATGTAGAAGCCAGCTCATGCACATCCTCAGGGAAGGGAAGCCGAAAGCATGCTGAAGCTGAGGTCAAATTAAAACAGGCCTGGGCTGGAGGCAAGGTGTGCAAGGATCCTGATGAATACCATGAACCCCTGTGATCCAGTACAGCATGGAATCCTCAGCCAGGACAGTGCTTTCAGGGGGGGAACCTGCAAATTACCTCAGCATCTTTTTCCAACTGTCCTGCAAAATGGTTTCATACCTGGATAGTTTTTTGCCATGGCACACTGGTGTACACACTGCTTCCAAGAAAGATTTTCAGGTTGGTTCTGCAGAAAAACCTTATAGTGTCTGGGTGTTTCAGCCTGCCTGGCTCAAATAACAGACACACTATCATGTCAGGTAGCCAAGGCTCCCAGGAGCTGCATTAGGAAAGCAAACATTTAGTTGCTTGAGATTGTGCTCCATGGACCCTAGGCACATCCTTGCTGTCTTGTTCCTTAAGTGCTCCTGATCTCCAGGCCAGGTCCCGCACAGGGCTACAGGACACGCATCTACACACTCCAGCAATTTGTCACTTGAGTACCCAGCTCCCCGAGCTCATTTCCTGGTAAAAGGCTTGCTGCATTTCTCCTCTTTGAGTCTGAATATAAGACTAGCTGCTCCAGCAGGGGAGCATCACCCCACACCTACAGACTCCAGGGGCCATGCCACCCCTGTACTGGAACATCCTCCCCTTCAGGGGAAGTTTTTACCGCATAGAATGCTTGAGGGTGGAAGGGACCAGAGGTCACCATATACAACCAACTCAGGGAGACCCATGTGGAAAACACCTGGCTCCAGGGCCAGGCTACTCTGAAGTGTCCAGGGGCAACCACCACAAGATAGTGCTGATATGTTCATGTGTTGTTGCTGCTTGGCACATTGCTGCCAGCTGCCATCCATGACTGTACGAGTGCTGCAATCAGTGGGAAATGCATGGAATACTGCAGCCATGAGTTGGCTTCACAAACACCTGTATGACCACAATGCATGGAGCTGATGTGCAGAGACATGCCAGGAACTGCACAAGGAGCCAGACAGCGTTGGCATGGCAGGAACTGTCTCCATCTACCACTGGCAGCATATCTGCTCTCATGGCATCACAGCACCAGGGAGGCTGCAGGAGGGAGATGAAGGATGCGGCAGAAGAGCAATGGTTGGTTACAGAGGGATGGAACAATCAGAACCATAGAGTATCATGAGTTGGAAAGGGATGTGCAAGGGTCATCAAGTCCAGCTCTTAGCCCTGCACAACAACACCTTAAGAATCTCACTACACTTCTCATGCCATGAGAAGAACTGGGAAAGGCAGACTGGCAGTGTGACTGGCCATGATAGAAAACTAAAAGCCAGAACGAGGGGGTTTTGTAATGGAAAAATAAGGTCTTTCAGCTCTTCATCTTTGCTATGTCCAAGAGCTTCTGTGATGAGGATTGAGAAGTATGAGACAGCCCAAAGAAACAGCAGCTGTACCCAAACTGCAGGACCCAGAAACACATTTCAGCACCAGTATTTTATGGGAATCAAATCACATCACAGCTCCACAGCAGGATAACAGTCATCCATCCCACTCGATGCCAAAGTTAGTCCAAGAGCAGGAGCTGAGATGTCAGGCACTGTCCTGGACTTGCAGTGCCACTTACCACTGCCTTTAGCAACACCTCAAGATGCTGGGTAGATGGTTGCAGAGCATCAGACATGTGGAGATGATGAGCCTGGGAGTTCTGCCAGGCTCCTCCTTCAGGTTCAGAGAAGGTAACAGCCTACCCAGTTGTTCATGGCCTCTTCATTCTGGATCCCTTTTACAATATTTGCTGTTCTTTGTCTAGAAAGACCTTTGTTGCTCTCGGCAATTATTCTTCCTAACTCAACAGTAACTCACTTTGTATTGTTCTGTTTATCTTTCTAAGGATAGTTGGCCTGGTTCTCCTTATCTCTTCTGTTCTTCTTAAAGAGCCTTGAATCACACCAGAGCAGCAACTCCACTCCCCATTTTTGTGGTTCAGAATATGCTGTTTGTGCTAAACCATCACCCACACCAGCTGTGGACTCTTTGACCTGCCTTCTCCCTTGCTGAGTTTTATGGGAAGGAGAGCTGGTCAAAGAGCCTGGAAGTAAACTCTGACATGCTCTAACCTTGCTAGGCATCTAGGCATAATTTGTTGACATATGGTGAAGAATCAAAGTATGAAGCTTTGTCAGAGGAGGTTTAGATCAAATATTAAGAAAAGGTTCTTCACCCACAGGGTGGTTGGGCACTGGAACAGGCTCCCCAGGCAGTGGTCACGTCCACAGGCTTCTCAGAGTTCAAGAAATGTTTGGACAAGGCTCTCAGGCCCATGGTGGGATTCTTGAGGTTGTCCTGTGCAGGGTCAGGAGGTGGACTCGATGATCCTTGTAGGTCCCTTCCAACTCAAGAGTTTCTAAGATTCTATGATTCTACTGTGCTGCAGAGGGAGACTGCCCCCCAACTTTTATGTTTGTACCACAAATAAAAGTCCCAAACTGTGAGTAAAATCATACCAAGAACTACTTGGGTCACCTGTCCCAGCATTTTCATCCTCCTGCTTGTTAAAGTCCTGTCTGGACAAGCTCATTCTACCAGGGCCTGCATACTCACTTTGAAAGGCCCCAGCAGCTAAGAACGTGACTGGTCTTTCTTCTGTGTCCCCACTGTGTCAGCGGGTCTTGCTCTCTGTTGGCAGAAGCCCAAGATCACACATTTCTTCACCCAGGTTTCTCCTCTGGTTGCCTGTTCCTTGAAACCCTGGTGCAGCAGGATCTGCCATTTCAGGCCAGCTGGTTCATATCAAGATCTGTGAGCTGGTTCCAAAGGCACAGAACAAGTTTACATCAACAAAAGATCCCATGCAGGTACCAGAAGCATGACCTCTGCAATGTTTTTGGTCACAAGCAATCTCATAGGGAATAGTGGAACTGGCTTCTTCAGCCTGGTTGCCAATGGAAATAAAACTTAAGCAATCACGCTGTTTGTGTTGGTTCATCCATCCCCAACAGCTCGGAACCCATCAGCAAATTTCACCCAAATCAGACTGAGCCATCAAGAAGCCAATGGTCTGTCTTGACCTGTGACATGGGATTCCTCTCTTTAGTAGTTGCATACAAGGAGTCCATACAGAAAGCTGCTGTGAGAGCTCAACTTCTATCAGATATCAGGAAAGAGTACACAGAGTCTCCCCAAACACCTCTTCAGGCAGAAACTTTAGGCAGGACTCACACTTTTCAGGACACCAGAGGATCCACCAGAGAAAAGAGAGCCCTGGGAGGTGAGGTTTCCTTGAATGGGCTGTCCAGGCTTGCTGCCTCTGGTTTTGCACTGAGGATGCCACCACCATAAAAATGTAAAAAAAATAAATTTGCCATCAGCAAATTTAACACTGATAAACAGAATGATTGAGAACACCTGTGCCTGATGGCAAAAGCAGCCCACCACCTTGTGAGACCAGCACCCCAAAATGTCAGGCAGCATCAACCACAGCTAGGCCTGAGAACAGCATAAGGGTCATGATTTTCTCACCCTTCCAGATAAGTTTCAAAGATATTGGCTTCACCAAACACTCAGAACAAATTCCAGAGGAAACAATTGATGTCAGTGACTGATGTGCCCACTACAGTGCTTAACCTGGTCATAGGGAGAAGCACAAAAATAATACAATTTCACTGTTTATCTAACACCAGCTTAAGGCAAAATCAACAAACAGTCTTGGTATCTCTCAGGAGACACAAAGCTGACAGCCTCAGCCTACCCTCAACAGACAGAGGACACATTGACTTTGGCAGCGCTGACTGCTGCATGCAGTCATGTCAATAAACAGACCCATGCAGATATCCAGGGGACGTGAAGAGCTGTGGAACATGGAGAGGAGCAGTGTTTGCTATAGAAAGACAAGGGAGAGAAAAAAATTAGTCTTCTTAATAATAACACCTCACTTTATGATATGCCCATGAATAAGGAAAAGTAGGAGCGCTGATGGGGGAGACGGTCCCAGATGCACTCCAGAAGACACAGTGTTGCCTATACTGCTGTACAGCTGGGCCCAGCTAAGGAGGTGGTGCTACTGCTGCTTTCCTGTGTGCTTCCAGAAACACCTTTACCTTACCACACAGTGTGAACCACTCAGGTTATTCCTCTCTGAGAACCGTCCCCAAGTGCCAGTTTGCATGGAGAGGGAAGCAGCTCTGTGCCAGGCTGTGGCTGGAGAGCTAATGTGCAGCAGGATTCCTTCAAGCCCACACCTCCTCTCATATCCAGGTCCTTTCCCATATCACTGCCCAGAGGCGAGCCCTTAGCAAAAGTGCATTAGGCTGATGCAGTAGATTACATGTGATAGTGCTGTGACTATATCCTGGTGCTACTGTGGGAAACACACAAACCTAAAACCATGGCTCATGGTACAAATTTAACTCGCTCAGTGTGACTAGTCAAACACAGTCCCGTCAGCTGCTTACTTAGAGAAGGAAGGTTTGTTTCCACCATCTTCAAAGAAAGAGGACTGCCTGAAATGGAAGCAAGAAGCAAGCAAACAATGCAGGCAGCAGAAAATGCCAAGCATCAGCCCTGAAATGCACATCACAGCACAGTATAGAGGACAGCTTGTGAAGTGTCCTTTGACTACCAGCTGTGCCCTCAGGGGTATCAACTGGTTGTCCCTAATCTCGCTGAAAGTGCATTCTAAGCCATTAAAAAGGGCATTAAACATTATGGGTCTCAGTATTAAAAAAAGTGTTGAATGTCTGCCTTTTTCATACCCTTTGTGTCCTGTGCCCCAGTATACAGCAAGCCCACACTTTTCCATAGCCTTTATTTTGCATCTGGCACAGTTGAAAGAGGCCCCTCTTGGTGTCTTTCGTGTCTGCTACCCCCAGCACTTTGACTTTGCTTATTCCATTCCTGAAAGTTAAGGCAATGCCTCAATGCCCACTGCAGGTAACCTGTCCCTGTGTACATTCTTGGATTCCTCACCGAACATTACTCTTACATCAAGGAAGCTGGTCCTTGTACAAGATGCTGTGATTTCAGTGGTGAAAAGGAAGGTAAAGTTTCAGTCCAGTCTATCCATGGGGAATCAAAAGTGAAATTCCACACTTCCAAAACATCTAAGCTGTGCATACAGTACAGGACCATTTTAAGAGCAACAATGCCCCCTGCCTGTCTCCACTCCTGCGCTCTTTTCCCATTCCCTTGAATTTTCCACCTACAAATCAGTTGACTTAGATCTGTCCCTTCTATCATAACACAGCTACAACTGTAGTAAAACTCCAGGTTTGGGGGAAATGGATCTTTCTGGAATGAATTCTGTTTCAACATGGTGTAGAGCTAGGAGTCTCTGCTCTTCAGACTGAACCAGTGCTTGGTCAAGGATGAGACATCCTCAGGAGCACTCAGAAACTCAGCTCCAATTTTCAGCTTTGTATTCCACACTAGTAACTTCATCCTGCCCTCTCCTTTCAACTCCATCACATTTTCCAAATTCCCATTGTGCCAGAGAGAAGATACTGCCAAGATCTCACCACTGACCTCACTGGAGTGCTCCACATCTTCTTGCTCTCTAAGGGTGGAGCCATGTCTGGACTCTGCTTTCTCCAAGTGGAGAACAAAAGTAAAAATGGAGGAGAGGTGCCCAAGGAGGCCTACTGGGCTGGAAAGGTTTTGTGGAGTGAGGGGATACACTCTGAGCCATGACCTGGGTTCCCACAGGGAGCTGGCTGGCTGAGAACCTGCAGAAGAGGACTAGGAGCACCAGAACCTGGAGCAGATCATTGAGACTCCATGGAGCAGAACAGGAGAGTTGTGAAAACTATTCTCTGGACAGACATGGGGCTGTGGTAGGATCACAGACATCCCTGACGCAGAGGAAACCAGGCACTGGGAACCTGGAACAAAGGACTGAGAAGCACAGCAAGGGAAGAGTTTGGGGTGATGAGTCAGAGACTGAGCGCAAACACAGGAACCGGCTATCATGCGGTAACCAGTTACTGCGTGACAGCATTACAATCCATGTGCATTTGCTTAGTCCGTGCAAATAAGGTCACTTCAGCCAGCTTAGTGCAGTTCTGTCATGTTGGCTAAGTTGAACTGACTTGCATGTGCCATGGATTAAGCATGTGCACACACAGCTGCCCCCCACTGCCAGTTGAGGTACAGCAGTGTAATCCTCTGTGGCAACTTGTCCAGTCTGCCCACACCTCCAGCTTCAGAATAGCTCCATTAGTGGGACAGGGGAAGATCAAAAAAAAGCACCTGGAATATGGTAAGATAGCTAAGAAGGTCACACAAACAAGGTGGCAAGTGGGGTTATGCTGAAGCAGAGTGAGGACACATCCCATGCCATTTCAGCCTTCCATCTTGGGTATGCCTTCTCCAGTCCCCAGCCTCCCATGTTCCTCTCCTAGGCTGGAGCCTACTGGGCTTGGATGGCTGCTTGACAGAACAGCCTCGTTATGGGGTTTCGCAATCAGCTCCCTGTGACTGTATTAAGCAGCCTGCATCATCTGTTTTGACTTTGCTGGATTTGTCTGTGTTCAATATATTTCTCGCAAGGGTCCCAGTTCATCCCTCATTGACGTCAATGGGAGTCGGTCCATTCCCTTCAGTGAGAGCGAGAGCTGTCCCTTGGTGCTTGTATCTCGGCTGTTCCATTTCAGTGCCCAGCTCCACATACCCTCCTACCTTTCCTATCTCTTCCACATGGCTGGCGGCTCTACCCTCTCCCTTCTGGCTGAACAGCAAATCCTGTCCAAACTCTCTCCTGCTCCCTGAAACTGTTTTCCACCAAAATCTTGATTTTCTGAGCACCTTCTGAGGATCGTATTTCCTCAGCTGAACCCTAAGCAATGTTTCCATTTCCTAATCCTTGACAAAGCAGGTTTTGTTGGTTGGCCTCTCCACCTGGCGATGTCCTCCTTCTACAGTACAGTCATCCAGCTGGACAGTAAGGAAGGCTGTCCCTTCAGTTAGGTTTATTTCTGCATTAGCTCGAGGGTAAGTTCCAATCCTAACTTAGATCTCTGTGTGGGTGATTATCAAAGAGGAAAGCTGAACAGTCACAGGAGTCTGTGAATCTGGTTTCAACACCACACTCCGTTAAGGATTCCCACTGAAATTTTGGATAAGTAATTTAAATTTTTCACTCCCTCCTGTAAAACTGGGAATCATGGTCCCCCCTCTAGTGTTTTTTGATGCTGAGATGTCCTCATAGTACTTTTGAGACCACTACTAAACCTCATGCAGAGAACTTTACATCCCTAAGCCTTTCTGACTTAGCACCATCTAAGACACTTCAAAAATGGACAAACAAAGATACAAAATATTTGCTGATCATCACTAGATAAACCTTTCACCACATCCATGAACCATCAGAGAAGAGGCAAGACAACACATGCCATGCATGTATTGTTTCGAGCTTTTTCCTACAGCACTCACTCCTGTGATGCTGTGGAGAAGACCCTGTACTCGACAGCTCCATGGCGTGACCCACTCCAGCCTTGCTTACGTTTGCACGTTCATCCTGCAGCCAAACTGTCTGTCTGATTTATGTTATCCCAAGGAACATCTTGAGTTAATGGCAATAAATTTCTTTAGAGAAGACCCATCTCATGGCAGAGGGAAAAAGACAAGGAAAGAGGAAACCACGGGAATTCTCCTTTCACATCCCAGCTGGGCTTGGCTGGAGCTGGTTCCAATTATGCTGATGGAGCCCAGCACAGCGTGCACTTCTGAGGCTGCCACAATGACTCCAAGTACCAGAGATGTGCTCTCAGGCAAAGTGGGAAGCAGATGGGCCAAACACACCACCCCCAGCTTGTGTGGCAGGCACAGTTTGAGAGAAGGAGATTGTTTTTATCAGTCAAGAGATTCTGCTAGAAGTGGAAGGCTTCCTGTGGGCTTCAACAGTAAGGAGGGAATGGAAAGCACTCACAGAGCAATCAGCCACAGTTCCCGAGAAACACTTTCAAGATGTGGTCTGTCACACTGATATGGAGTCCCAGAGAATTCAGCCTAGGGAGCAACCCTACATCTCACCAGATATAGAGATATAGAGAAGGAGGAGGAACAACTTTTCAAGGGTGATGGTGTCCAGGGTACTCCTGCACATCTTCCTGATGATCTGATGAGACCTTTCAACTCTCTCATAGGGAAAACCACTCAGACTGAGGTGGTAACTGCCAGCTCCCATTTCACAGGCAAGTCCTGGGAAATAAACTGCCAAAGACAAGGCCATTTAGCTCTGCATTCCCTCAGAACTTCACCTGCACAGCACCTGTACCAGAAAACAGGCAGAGAATGGGGACATGCAGTGGCATTGCTGTCAGACTAAGAAGGAACCAGGGATGTGAGGAAGGTGAAGGAGAAGAGATGGAAAAATTGAACATGAGCTGACAGAGCCTCACACAGGTAGGAACTGGGCAGAAATGGCAGTGAATCCACTATTTATGAGGAGTAAAGTGCTATAGAGCACACCTGGGCCTGGACTACCTTCACCGACACCACAGCCTGCCAAGCTCCTAATAAAACCCAACACAGGTTGACTTGGGTTCTCATGCTGCTCCAGAGCAGCAGCTTCCCCCTCCCCACCTGGGGCCCATATGCACTGTGAAGCAAGTGCTTCCCAAGCATCTCACCACATCTACGGTCTCCTCCTTCCTACACTACACAGAGAAGCCCACGAGCAGTGGGTCCATGCCCTCACTGCTTAACTCGCCCTCTGCAGCTGCACCTTGCCACACAAGCCTCCCCACTCCAAGCAGGGATGGAGTATGCCCACAGTCTGTTGTTGTTGGTTTTGGCTCAGCAGTAGCAGGCTGCTTCCAGCAAGAGTGGTATGAATAATTGCCCAATTAAATGGAGGAACTTCCAGATGTGTGTTTGCTTTCATACCCATCCAGCCCCCCTCAATTCCACGTGCCTAATGCCATGAAGAGTGGTGGGGGTGGGAGATCCATGGCTCTGCTAACTCATGCAGCAGTGTGGGCAGGGCTTGCTTGCTGCCTGGCTCAGCTCCCCTTTCCACCCCCACCTCTGTCTCACTCTTTAAATGGGGAAATGGTCTTTTTTAATGACCCCAGGGAGAAGAAAATTTGCTCTGCCTGCCAGAGCTTGGTTACACTTGCCAAAAGCCAAGAAAGCTGATCCCATGTTATGATTTTTATCAGGTGCACATACAGTGAACTCTCTTAAGACAGGTTGCCATTTTTTGCCATTTCCCCCCACCTTTTTCCACTGAATAACCTTGAACCCAGCAGAGGTTTTATTGTCAGCTAAACTGCTTTCACCCTGCAGGACACTGGGAAATCTTTCAAGGTTGTGGTTCTTCCCTGTTTTCAGCAGGATCCAGCACCACCCATCTGCTTCTCATCATCTGATAAAGGGAGACTTTCTCTGGGATCCAGGTAGAGATTTGACCTGGGCATGGGGTGTCTGGAACTCAGTCAACAGAACAAGGCTTTAAAGGTGGCTCAGACCCCACAGACGATGTGAGCTTCCCACCAGCCTTCCCTCACACAAAAAGTGAAAGGAGGGGTTTTCATCTCTGATTTTGGCACCCAAATATCTAAGCTCCAGTGAGAAGAAGCAGAAGAATCAGCTCCAGAGCAACCTGCTCCACCCAATTGTGTTGAAGACTAAAATGAGCTGATTCACTCACGGAAGGCTTCAATCTCTCCCCACCACACCAGACAGATGGAGCTCATAGGACAAAATCATACCAGATGGCCAACTTCTACATAGCTGCTGTTTGGGGAAATAAATGCCATCCAAAACACATCCAAAATTCTGTCCAACCACAGCAGGAATGAAGCAACTCCAGCTCAAGGCATTCTCCCAGACCAAACCCTCAGCCTTGATACCCTTTAGACAAGATGTCCAGAAATAACAGCAGCTAGAGATAATGACTCTGGAAGCAGCACTAGCTTGGTATTGTGGGCTTTGCACATCGCCTTAGGTCATCCAGCTCCCAAGGCTTTATCTTGCAAACCTTCAGAGGGCAAGTAGCAGAGAACATCCAGGACTCAACCCCAGCCAGAACATCTCCCTTAGCTCCAGTACATGGATGTAAACATGGCACTGTTGAAGCAGAAGGCTGCAGAGACCTGCTTCTCATCCAGCAGCTGGCAAAGCTTGAACCAAAGAAAGAGGACAAACTGCCACGTGATCCTTCCCTACAGTGTACAGAAAGCCTGCCTCACTGCAGGCCAAGCAAATGCTCCTTCTAACTGAGCAGTTTCAGGGAAAATATGCTCCTGAAGCTGGACAATGGTTTGGATAATCCCTGCTCCCGTCCTCTGAATGACAACAAGTGGACAGGGTAGACAGCCAAGTTCCAAATACCTCTGAAAGATGAACGACAGTGTTTTCCTGAGAGGAGCTCAACAGTCAACATTAACTTTTCAGTAATCAGAAAATAGCCCAGTGTAAAAAACTTTTTCCCATGCCAAATTTCCATACCACTCATCTCAAGACTGGTATATAAGTCCCATTTCTCACAAATCTCTCTTCAGTCACTGAAAAAGTCACTGCTGCCAGGACTTTCCTTTGCCCCTTAGATTGCTATTCAAATCTAGCCCACCTACAGTAATGACAATTCATTTGCCCCCTACTCTCCACAGCACATTTTCAGGTCAAATCCAGACATGGAGAATTAAATGATCAGGTTGTTTCTTTCAGACAGAGCATGAACCTGGTGGCTGGATGGCAGCTGTCCTGCTGTAAAGCCCACCTTTCACAGCTCCTGTGTTTGACCTGCTGCACGTGGAGTAGCAGACCCTCCCATTAGAGAACAGGGACTTGAAGCGAGGGGAGGAAAGAGGAGGTGACGCTTGTATGAGGAACATGAGGAAGGCAGGTTCTGATATCCTGCCAGAGGAGTAAGGTCGTACAGGACTAAAAGCAATAAAGATAGGGAATTCAATAAATTTCCAAAGGGAGAATCTGTGTGTTTCTCAAGGACAGAAAACCTTTGCATCTGTTCTGGGCACTGGTGTCTCAACCCACTCTGACATCAGCAGAGCAGGATGCTGAAACCACTGCCCACAGCATTGCTATCAGAAGGCAGAGGAAGCCTTTGGACTGTGTTGTATTTTGCAAGGGTGGAACAACTGGCTTCCCCTCCACAGCCATTGCTCTCCCCACCACCCCACAGGACTTGAAGAGGGCCATAAATGTTTTCAGCATGGCACTTTACCAAGCATATGTCATAAATTACAGTCCCGTGCCAATAATAAGTCAGGTAATAGCAACACTTTTTTGTCCTGCCAATTGCAGAAAAGGTGGTAAAGGGGAGGGAGGAAGGTGGTGGGAGACGCCTATTAGCACCAAGCTGGATTTTACATGCGATGGAAAGTGTTTGTTCAGCTGGAAGTGAGAAGGGTCCTTAACCAAAGAGCACACTAATGAAAACAGAGTGTGCAAAGGGGCGAGGGGCACCAGCACAGAGTAGCAATTCATGCTCCGGAACAGGTGTGAAGGCTGCAAGGACCAAGCCTGGGCCAGAGCACCACCAAGCCTGCTTTTGCTCCAGCTCCATTTAACACCTTCTGGAAACATTAATTGCAGGCTCTGCTTTGCCTTAGAGGAGAACACAGGCAAGCCTGAGAGCATCCAGTGTCCTGGATTTTGGTGTAAAGCCCTCTTGAGCGCTAAGCCTGCCCTGGCTATTTGGCTGGAACAGATAGGATCCCTCTCCAGACAGAGGCCGCCTGGGCACCATACCTCTTATCCTTCAACCAGGGACATTCAACTTATTCTCAGGGGGCTAAAAAGCAGATCCATGGGATTGCAACTTGGTTTTGAACTTACTTGTCTAGTGAACTCTGCAGGTCCCTCACTGCTCCCACTCAGTCACACTATGAGGTAAATGCCCCAGAGACCCTGAAGACCCAGAGCCAGCAGCCCAGACAGAAGCATAATACCATGAGGGACCTCAATTCCCAAAAAATAGAGTTCCTGCTTTGCCTGATGAAAGCCAATGAGCCTTCTGAGAAAAGGCAATGCTGTGTTTGAGCTGGTGTAGTGGAGTGCAGGGGGAAGAAAGGGATCAAGCCAACGTCAAAGACAGTGCAGGGCATAAATTAAGCAATATTTAGTTATCTATCCATGTTTGTAGCATGTGGCTGACCAACAATCCCTGGAGCTTATAGGATACATCTGTACTTGGAATAAACCAAAGTACTTCAGAATCACCTTCCCAGGAAAAGCCCTTGGATTATGAGTAATTTCCTAAGATTCCACAGGTCATCAGGCAGGCAACCCACAGGCAGAGGCAATGAACTCTCCTCCTCCAGAATCAGGAGCAGGTAAGAGTGCTCCAAAGATGCCCAATAGACAGAGGAATCTCTGTGGACTGAACCCTACCGAGTATGGAACACCAGAGCAGGACCTGCAGCCAAAGCTGGATCCTAACAAGCAACATCACACTGGAATACCTGGTGTGATATGCTAGGAATGTACCACACACCATTACAGCCTCCTCACAGAGGAGGAGGATTAAAATCACCCTGAAGGGAAACTGCTAATTGCCTTCTCACAAATCCCCTCTCCACACCAAGAGGATCACCCAGTACCAGAAAACAAGCTTTCATATTCATGGTCCAATATGACTGCTCACCCCTAAAAGGCAGGAGCTGCCCTAGCTGGGGCAAGGGAAGGCACAAAGAAACAGGAAAATCTGGCTGCAACCCATCCAACCAAATGGAAAACAGTGTCCACAAAGTATTTCTTGCAGTCACAGAGAAATGCTTGGCTGCCTTCATGTCATTAAAACATCCACCAGCACTCTCTAGGTTTTAGAACCATCAGCCTCACCCTCATTGCCAGGAGTAACATCAGCAGCTCATCTAGAGGGGCAGAACCACTGGCTGCTGCAAGTGGAAGAGAAGTGATCCACACCACTGAGCAAACCTCTCATTAAGATGCTGGCACCTGATAGGAAAAAGATTTGCTTAATTATCCCCTAGTAATTCCCAGTTTTACCCACAGGAGGTCAGACTTTGCCGAGGCTTATCAACTTTCCATGCAAACAACCCAGGGCAAATCCCATTGCTGTGGGACCAGCAAAGCCACTGTTATACTAGCCCAGCTTAGGTTTTGGCCTAAGACCCTTCTGTGCTTTCTGGAATTCTTTGATGATGATCCTCCAGCTGCTCCTCTGCCTACCTCACCAGTGCAAATCTCCTCTCCAAGGCTGTTGGACACACATGAGAATAGGTCTGATGTGACAGATCATTCCATCCACTTAGCCATTCTCCACTTGCTTTTCTTTTCTTGCTTTCATGTGGTTTCCCAATCCAGCTTCCCAGTCCCACTACTACCCCTGTCAAAAAACCTCCATTACATCCAGTGCCTAGCCCATAAGTCCAGCTTGGTTTCATGAGAAAATGTGAGATATATAACTGTACACACCAGAGAAATGTCTGTTCCTGTAGGTTCTGAAAAATGTGTGCTCAGGGGGAATAGCATTCCCACACAAAGGAATGCTTCAATGTGAGCTCACTTGTTCTTCAGAGAACAGAGAGAAGCCATCATCAAGGCACAAACCCAAAGGTCAGAGGCTTCACCCAACACTGCACTCACAGAAATACTTTATTTCATAATGAAAATAAAGCAAAAATAAAGTGAAAATAAAGTGAAAATAAATCACTTACATGATAGTGTTTCAAAATTCTGGGAACTAGTTAGATATAAACAAAGATCCTTCTTTCATCCCTAGAAAGCCTCTGTAGATTCACTGCCCTCCATATGCAGGGGCTCACCAGGTCTTGCTCTTTATTTGAACCACTGCAGAGTTTAAGGATTTAAAGAGCCTTGGCTCTTTAAAGCTGCCAGCAATGAACATCTTCCTCCAGGAAGAGGAGTAGAGGCATCCAAACTTGTTTTCCACCAGCCATCAACCAGCTACTCAAGCAAGGTCTTCCCCCTCTCCCTCACAGTCACGGAGAGTCCAACAGCCTGAACACAGGTAGGTGGAGATTACTCATATAACCATGCAGGCTGCAAAATTTTACAGAGCACCCACTCTGCCCATATCATCTGCCATTTTCACCACACATACAAGTCCACACACTACTGTCTCCATTTATCCTGCATTCACACAGGCCCCTCTCCTGAAAGATTTCCCCACACTGATCTTATCTCTGTGCCCTTGATCCTACTTCTGTCTCCTCAAACTCTGTCCCCCTGTGGCACCCAGAGTACTGCAACTAGGCAAAACCAACAGAAAACGCAGAGGCTCTAGTCACCATTATACTCCTAAAATATCTCTCAATAATGAGCATCAGCACAGAAGTTTAGAGAGAGCCTTCAATTATTCCTACTTTCAGAGCACTGAGAACAACTGTCAGTTGCTCAGTATGTTCAGCTTCAATCATGGTTCTCTGCATATCAGCAGAGAAACTCTGGAGTCTGGTCCCTTTGCCTGTACCTACTCTTGCTTTTCCAAAGCCTGTCAATCCCGAGCTTTTTTTCCCCCATGTGAACACACTGTCTCTGCTGCACTCTCCTGGGAGGGACATGAGAATATCAGCACTACTTTACCTCAGAGGGGCACCATGAGCCCAAGTATGCAAAATACATAGGTCTCACATATTACAGTGGAAGGATTTCTAAACGCTGAAGACAGACGAAAGTTTTTCATCCTCCTACAAAATCTTAGCAAATGCTGCCCACACTTATCTCTGTCCTCACACCTCTCCATCTACTTTCATCCTCTTTTAAACCTGCTTTCCTTGCTATCTCTGCTTCATTTAGCACAAAGAACATAATGCTTTACATGTGTGAAGGTGCCCTCTAGGACCCTGCAGAATCAAACACAAGTGAATATAAAATAATGTATTATATTTCAAATTCATATTTGGATACACAAATCATTTCTCATCACAGCTTCTGGAAACGGCTCTCATGCTCCACAACATGAGTTCATTGCTGTCCACAGTAGCATTAGCCAGTCACAAGGAAGCCTTAAAGGAAGCACATTACAAGGACTGATTATGGCTTCCCCCAAGCTTGGAGCTTAGGCCTGCTTTGGAGCAGTGGGACTGCCCTGCCTGGCCACAGGCAGAGGCAGGGACACAGCACTGCCCGAGACCCCACTGACCATTTGTCACAGCACAGTGGCTGCTGTGTCTTTCTGCAGGACTTAATGGGGGTCTGTAAGAAAGGTGAGGGCAGGCTCTTCAGTAGGGCCTGTAGCAACAGGAAAAGGGGGTATAGTTTTAAACTGAAAAGAGGAGATTTAGACCAGCTATTAGAAAAAGGTTTATACAGTGAGGGCACTGAGGCCCTGGCACATGTTGCCCAGAAAAGCTGTGGCCGCTCCATCCCTGGAAGTGTTCAGGACCAGGCTGGACAGGGCTTGGAGCAATCTGGTCTAATGGAAGGCATCCCTGCCCACAGCACGGCGTGGGACTGGATGGGCTTTAAGGTCTCTTCCAACCCAAACCACTCGAGGATTCTATCTTGCCTCTAACCACTGCCCAGTAGCTTTAAGGTAAATGCAAAACACTCACTTAAGACCCTGCTTAAAATGCAGCTGCAAATGGCTCCAAGTCCTCTGTGTATTTTAGGTTTCATTATCATGTTTTGTACTTTCCTTGTGGTCCTTTGTGGTTTCCTTCAGATTGATTAAATGCTGTGTAAACCTTCCAGGTAAGGAATTTGTTATCTCTTTGGCAAGATCCAGCCGTACCAAGCTGTGTACATTTACAACACCATATAAAAGATTAGTGCTTTATTGGCCACTGAAGCATTGCTAGTTAATAATCTTTAATGTGGCAGTTATTTATCCAGTTGTAAACAGAGCACTGCTGCCAAGCCAAGTCAAATAAACAGTATGGAAATCTTTCATCTTTAAAATGAACAAATTTCTGTCACAGCCATTGTAGGCTTTACAAAAAAAAAAAAAAAAAAAAAAAAAAAAAAAAAAAAAA
>VXBR01005665.1:94983-145650 GCA_013400215.1 Cisticola juncidis | reverse complement strand
AAAAAAAAAAAAAAAAAACAACCCACACCAACCAACCAACCAAAAAAAACTAAAAAAGAAAAAAAAAGAAAAAGAAGGAAAAAAAAAACCACAGATACATTGTTACTGAGCACAAAAGTAGTCAGATTTTAAAGTTTTCCTAAAGCAACAATTGTTCCTAGTATTTGCGCTGAGCTTTTCCCAGGCCCCAGGGCAGAAGCACAGCCTGAATTCTCCTCACACAGCACTGCTGTACATGGGATGATGACCAAGGAGCCAAGCAAGAGCTAAGGCTTAATATCCCCAGTCTATGCTGCGTACCCTCTGTGTCATGTCTGTGGATGGAGAGCTGCATAGCTGACATCAGGAAAGGCTCTGAAGGAGCAAGTCCAGTGGAGATGTAATGATCCTGCTCTGGCTATGAAGAATGAAGCAAATGAAAACAAAGTTGTGTAGCAATGTATCTGTGTAACAGGCCGTTTTGATGCACCAGCCAAACTGTTTGTGAGAAATCTCAACAAGCCACTTGCAGTCTTGTTTTCAGGGTTCTCACACATTCATCAAGGTTACTGGGAAAATAACAAGATTAAAATAAGAACAGAGAGCCTGAGAAATTGTCCACAAAGAATGTAAACCCTAGATACAGAAGACATGACGTGATGATGGACATTTGACCAATTGGATATCTTAAAGGAGATGTACCTGCGTCTTTGACAAGCGACTTAGCCAACCGAGAGATGTGCGCCCACATGGGCCGGAGAATCAATAATTGGAGTTGTATTGTAAACAATAAACAGCTTCTGGTGAAATCATATTGGTTTGCTATTCAGTGGCCCTTATCCCCCTGCAAGTTGTATGACCAGAACTTCGAAGGACACCATAAAAAACAAAACAAAACACAAAAAAACCCCTCCCCACCACAAACAAACAAAAACAAAACAAAATACAAAAAAAACCACCAAACAACTTTTTCCTGATTAGGGGTCATACAGATATTAAAATGCACAACCCCGCTTATGCTAATTGCCTTAATTAAGTACATCAGCTCCACATATCTTACTGTATTATGCTGCTCTCTGCTTAGATCATGCTATATGTGAAGAAGGAGCAGGGGGATAAGACTGGGCTGTAGATAAGGAGGGTAAAAATTTCACCTAGTTAGGAGGAAGACCCAGAAGAACCTCAGAGACAGTTCATGGGCTTCTACTCTCCTCTCCCTCCTCCCAAGCATTTGTTGTAAGCATAAGATGATGATGATTATTATTACCTGGGCTAAAACTATACTATTGTTACTGTTACAACTCTATCACAGTTAGTGCATCCATCTTGGGCAATTCCAAATCTGTATTTCACAGAATCCCAGAATCTCAGAATGGTTTGGGTTGGAAAGGATTTCAAAGCTCATCCAATTCTACCCCCTGCCATGGGCAGGGACACCTTCCACTATCCCAGGTTACTCCAAGTCCAACCTGGTCTTGAACACCTCCAGGCATGGGGCAGCCAAAACTTCTCGGGGAAATGTATGCCAGGGCCTTACCACCCTCAGACTAAAGATTTTTTTTCTGAAAATCTAATCAAAACAAACTACCTTACAGTTATTCCCCCTTTCTATTTCCCCCTGCATTTCTGCTGCTTCAATAAACCATATTCTTCATTAATCTGTGACAGTGAAAGTTCTTATTGAACAGTACCAGACTCAGTGTTGAACATGCCCTGTTTAAGAACCTGTGCACATGGAAGTTCCCATTCAACACAACCACTTATAGTGCCACTCTGGTTATAATCAGAGCTTAAGCCCAGCTACCCTCACACTCTCTGATCTCTAACAACCAGCTGGCTGACAAGGGGTTTCTTTTCCACCAAATTCCTAGACTCTTATCACAATACTGCCCCAGCCACCCTGTCCGCCCCACACTGCCCCTCCCTGTCACCCACCAACCCTAACAGTCCCTATCCCCCCTCTCAGCCTTCATCACCCCTCACACTCCCTCAGTTTTGGCCTGTACACCCCTCACAGACCTTCACTGTCACCCCTCGCAGCCTGCTGCTCCTCCAAAGCTCGCATCAGCCCTCACAGCCTCCCTCACCACCCTCCCATCGCCCCTCACAACGCGCCCGGCTCCGCACGGCCCCGCTCGATCCCAGCGCCGGGGACGCTCCGCGCGTGCCCGANAGGGGGCCGGCTGCGAGACCGGCCTTCGCCGGGCCCCCGTGGCCGGGCCGCGGGTCGCTGGCCGTGCCCGTGCGAGACCAGGCAGCAGCTGCGGGGGAGACTCGGGTGCGGCCCCCGCCGCTGCGTCTGTCCGTGGGCTCTAGAACGCGGGGCGGAACCTCGGGGGGTGTCGGTGACCGGAGAGCGGGCGTTGGTCCCTGCGGCGAGCTGGCCTTGGGGGCTCTGGGCTGCGCCTGGGGACTGGTTCGGTGTGTGGAGAGGCTGGAAGGTGTTTAAATGGCGTGTGCGAGCCTCAGGTGCCGGTTACTGCCTCAGGGGATCCTCTGACCGCTGGTGACACTCGCCCCAACACGCAGAGCTTACACCTATTCTGCCAGCCCACCCCCGCAGCGGGGCAGCGGATCCTCTCGGCGAGAGCTCTCGAAACCCAGCACTTGTGTTCTGCAGCCTCTGGCCTTCCATGTTTTTGAAATTTCTATAATGAAAGTAAAATTTTGTTGTGAGTTTGTTTTCACATTATTCTTTCTGCCCATCAGTGAAAATTGCTGCTGAAATATTGGGGCTGGCACACTGTTAGGCACCAAACACCAACTTTAGAGTGCTGGCGAGAACCTGTCAAAATGCTCCCCGGCCTCTCTGGGCCTGTGAACAAGTGATCAATAATAGCCAGGTGGATGCAGCATGTTCAGCTGATTCCGCTCCCAGGGCAGCGGGAGGGATGACACCTCTCAGGTACTGTGTAATTGAGATGAGGGAAAAGTGGGACCTTCTGCTTTGAACTGGATTATCTCAGTCCTTGTGTTTTTATCTCCAAATGCTACAAGAAGCTGGAGCATCTGAAAGCTTCTCTCTCTTACGAGAAATCCCAGTAGGATTTTCAGAACATCCAAGAGTACCCAGACCACAGAAATAACATGCATCATATCTAGGGCACTGTATTACCAGAATAGGGAATTTCGTGTTGTTGGAATTTCCTTCTATCTGTAATCACTGGCTGTTAGACTGTTGCAAAAGATTTCTCCAGGATAGTTACTCAGGAACAGCAATGATTACTCAAGTCAAGGATTCCAGCAACATTTTGTGGTAACTCTTTGTTCTTTCCAAGCAATACATGATACTTGTATCCTTTGTAATTTTCAAAGCTGTTGTGGATAGTATTGCACAATAGTTAGCTGTTGAAAAGCCTTGTAGTGAATGTCTTTTCTGTCATTATTATTTGAAAGTTCGCAGGTGTTCTTGTGGCCAGAAATTTTAACTCAGAGGAAAACAGCTTTCTCCCTGGTTTTTCTTTTTTGGGGAGGAGTTGGTTTGTTTGTTTTGGGGGTTGTTGTTTTGGGTTTTGGGGTTTTTTTTTGTGGTGGTGGTGGGTTTTTTGGTGGTTGTTTTATTCCTTGTTTCTGGGGGTTTGTTCGTTTGTTTGGGGGTTTTTTGCTGTTAATGATTAAATGCTGCCAAGTAAATGTTTCTAGCAGTCTGTTTGTGGATTGTCATATATTTAAGTATCTCTGCTCTTCCCAGCTCACTTCTTTTGTTGTGGCCTTTGTTTTCTCCCCTTGGTTGTATTTGTTTATTTGCTCTGTTAATCCGAAATCTTTAAGGGCCTCCATTCTCTGATTCCCCTGTTATTTGGACTATAAAGAAAAATGGGAAAAGAAGCTATCCCTGCACTAAGATAACTGTATATTTAAGGCAAGCAAAGCAAACCGGTCCACACTACATGGATGTCTCACTCTTTCCAATGCCAAGGTTATTGCAATCTGATAATGCATTCTTCAGGCATTATTTTTGTATTGTATGCATTATCCGGCATTTTTTTAGGTTATAAGTACCTTTGCTGTAGTGCTAAAGCCACATACAGTCAGTGATAAGCACATTATTGGTAACATACCGTAAGTTAGGTCCTTGCTGTTCTTCTGGCTCTGTAGAATTCCCCTTGCCCTCCTTGTTAGGTTGGAGAGGCAGCTGGAACTGCTGCTCTTGTGGGCTGCGTGCTCAGGCACAGATAAGTGTGTGTTACCACTCAAAATTGATAAACTGTGTTAATGGTCTGAAAGAAAACTAACTCCTTATATTCTGTCTGTACAGCCTTGAATTGAGACTAAAGAACTACAATTTCTCTCAAATTCATTTGGAGGTGCCTTTATTTTCAGGTTTATTTGCAGTAGTCTGACCCAACTGCATGGAGTGTGTTGGCAGGTGCAGTGGGTTTTATTGCGGAAGGTGGTGTTTTTGATCTATTTCCTGCTTTGGTACTTGACCAGACAGTCACCTGATACAAAAATACATCTCACTGCACTATAATTAATGATTGACTGGCTTGGAGTCCACATGTGTTGGTGGGAATATGTGCTGGTGAGGTCCAGTTCTGGACTCAAATGTTTTAAAATCTCTAATGTTAAGATACGGAAGTGTGCATATCTGTGGTGTTCACACTCTTAAGCTTGAACTTAAATTGTTTGTTGTCCTTCCTCCTGCTTAAACTTTTGCAATTAGAGAATTGCCTGAACTTTCAGACATGTTGCAAAAGACTATGAACTGTTGATTCCCACTGTCTTGGGAAGGAGACTCGGGAGAAATCTGGGAGTCTGCCAATGTCTGTGTTAAGGAGTGTGCTGAATAGTGCTTGGGGTGTAGGCAGCTATATCACCAGAGAACCATGGAGTGGTTTGGGTTGGAAGGGCCCTTAAGGCCCATTTCATTCCATCCCTGCCCTGGGCAGGGACACCTTCCACTGTCCCAAATTTCTCCAAGCTCCATCCAGCCTGGCCTTGGACACTGCCAGTGATCCAGGGGCAGCCACAGCTGCTCTGGGTAACCTGTGCCAGGGCCTCCCCACCCTCATTAGCTACCTCCTGGTAGCTAATCTATAGTACTCTCTGTCAGTGTAAAACCGTTTCTCCCTCTTCTGATTCTGTTGTTAAATAAGCGTAACTTTGGTGTAGCTGCCAAAATCCAACACTTCGTTATTTTGTTATGTTTTTATGGGGAAAACAATTTAAAGAAGAAATAATTTGTACACAAGTACAAGTGTAGTGACTGTGTTTCAGAAAACTTGTACTGTGTGGCCAAATCTGCCATGCAATCAACCTTTTGAAAAGAAAAATAATGTTCAGATTATATTTAATTTTTCTACCAAGTAGGACAAAGGCCAGATACCAACTCTCAGCAAATCAGCTCTTCTAACCCCATAGTTTGCTGCATATCTTCAGAGTATAGTTGTGTTTGTTTCAGAAATGGGGATCCAAACACTGCAGAGCTGGAATTCCAAAATCATGTACCTGTTAGTCCCCTGAAGAGAGAAACTTTCCAGAGATTGCCTATTTCATGCAGGCTTTAAACGTCCTGTATAGAATAGGGAGAGCTAAAAGTATTTGTGACACAGCTGCAATCCTGTTTGTGATTTTAGAGACTGAAATGAGTTGTTTATGCTGCAAGCACTTTAATAATGTGGTTTAATTGACTTTTCTTTTTAGTGAGGATATTTGTCACTTTGTTTCTATAGCACAATTTCAAGTGTGAAGGTTGGAAGCTGTGCATGCAGATCCCTTTTTTTTTAAAGGTGTGAAGGTCAGTGGTGCACCTGATGCATATCAGTGTTGCCCAGTGCACTGTTTAAAAAGCAGTCTAATTTTACAGATTATTTTTCCCCTCACAAACAGGCCCAACAGAAGGGAATAAGTTATAAGAAGATAGATACAATGACAAGTTCTAAGGTAAGGGTTAATAAAAGCACTTCTGTCTGAGTAGTGTAGGAGTTTGGGGGGGGTTCATTTTGTTTAATATTTTTATTTTGTAATATCTTTATTCTATAAACAAAATGTTTATTTTCTAATCTGGGCCCCTGTGGAGACAGGATTCCTGCTCCTGGTTTACATTTCAATATGCCTGTATCCTCCAGGTGAGAGATTTGGAATCCACTGGCCAATACAGTGCCACTGGAGAGAGGAGTAAGTGTGTCAGGTGTGTCAGGTGTGTCAAATCCCTTCAGGTTTGCTCAGAACAAGAGCATGGGTACAGAGCACCCTCAGCAAAGCTTCCTGTAAACCCTGTCCCGTGGACCCTGAACTCTGTGATAGGGCCAGTCCCCCAAAGTTCTCTCCCCAGTTAGACTAGAAGATTAGCAAAATACACTATTAGTAAGAATATAAACTGGCAACCAGGCTGTTGTTAAAAATGCCTTTGATTTTGAGATTACAATCAAAATAATGCAGGACTAGTTTGGGATTCCACATTCATCAGTTTTTCATTACAAGGTGCTGTTTCTGTACCTTTGTGCTGCGCAAGAGTGTTTGTTGCTACTCTTTTAATAGAGCATAAGTTTAGAAAGATGACAGAAATAAGTACCAAAATAAAGGAATGTGTTGTTCCAGTTCCCCAAAATGGAGCTGTTGGCTGAGCTTCTCCTTTGCTTGTAAAGTGTAGTTGGTATCTGAATATCTCCCCTGTATAGGGTAATTTGCACTTCATTTCAGGAAAGGGTCATTCCTTACAAGGCATTCCATATTACTGAAGCTTTTCTCCTGAGCAATATCAGAAGAAAGGAATAAAATCTGTAGGGTTTTCCAGGACTGGAAGAAAATAAAGTTCTGAATGAAATGACAGCTTAACTTTAATTTTTATATGCTTACTGTATATATCTTACTGTAAATTGACTTTTGCTTTCCAAGAGAAAACTGCTGTGCCCTTATACTTAGTGTAGACAATAATGAAATACTCAGAGATAACAAGATTTCCCTACCCTGTTTTTAGCTGCTGCCTGAAATTATAGGAGCACAGATCTCCCCTGGAATAAACAAGTTGTAGGGATAACTGCTGGTAGGAATAAAGTGTACATCTCCATTTGTTTACTACAGAGTCAGGGAGTGTATGCAGTGATTTCCATAGGCTCAGCAAAGATTAAGGATTTGTGTGCTCCATTACACCAGGGTTACTGCTGCATCCACCCATTTCCCAATTTAAGTACCTCTTAAGCTCTCCAGCACTGCCCTTTAAGGCTTTGTATGTTCATGTACTGCAGAGTGGGTCTTAAATCACTATAAACATGTCTTATCAGTTAATTTTACAGGAGAATTAACCTGGCATAATTATGCACATTGATACTCGAATTGTTTAGACTAAATTGCCATTCTGTTTTATTTTAAAGATGATATGGGAAATTGGGACATTGGCTGGTTTTGTTAACAAACTTTAAATGGCGCCATTCTTATTTTGTACCTTTTGCATGAGAGAATGTCCAGCAGTCATCTGTGTGGGTGTATTTTTGATAAATACGAATATTGTGGGGAAAATTATTCTAAGCATTAGTTTTTAAAAATTGGATATGTATTTGGCATATTGTATATGTTGCCATGGACAGGGAAAGGCATCTTGGCAAACATCTTTCCTAGGGATGCCCTTTCCTGGTATCTCAGATTGTGTCTTCTGCTTGTAAAAATCTATCTGTATTTCTGTTCGTGCTGTGAGCTGCTGTTCTGGACCTGGAAAAACTCTGAATGTAAAAGAAATAGCACATGGCTGCATGTACCTGTAAAGTACATGTTCCTGCACCTTCTGGCTTGGATAAGAGGAATATGAATAAATCATTGTTTGACAGAAACCAATGCAGACACTGTGTCTAAGATGAGAACTTGTAATCAACAGATATTTAAATACATTTTTCTGCTAGTAACTGTAGTGGAAGAGGGTCTCGTAGTGATACATGTCAAATTGGCAGCATCCAGTGCAACGGAGAGAGAAAAGGAATTGGATTATTGTGTATGGATTTGATACCATGTCAGATTTTTCACTGACAGTCAGCTCTGTCTTTGGTTCTATGTAGTTGACTGTACTTTCAAAAAGAGAAAGATATAAACTGAGGTGTTATGGGAAAGTTAAAATAATAAGAGCAAAGATGGTTTGTTCAGAGTCAGAGTTTGCTGTTGAAGGGAGACATGTTTGTAGTTATTTTCAATTTTGTAGCAAAGGGAAGACGAATAATTAGCATGAATTGATGAATTTTTTCAGCCTTGTGGTTTGGAAGGACCAGGACAAAAACTCAGACAATGTAGTTGAAAAATTGTATTGATTTTTTGCACTACTTTGACAGATATCTTTTTTTAAATGGATCATTTTTACTGCATCAGATAAGACAGTTTTGCAGGTTAAGGGCACTTTTCTTTTGGTCTGGAGGGAAAAAAGGCAGGAATTACCCTCTCTTTGATTTTACTGTTTGTTCCTTGAGTGTTTTTATGGTGTAGGCCAGAAGGAAAGCTACTGACCTATGGCTTTGATAACATTTACCTCCAATATCCTCTTACAATGATCTGCTCTTTAGCCCTTTTGAACCTTTGTGGAACTGTTAACCATTTTTTTTTTGGTCTTACATTTTTCAACAAAAATGTGTTGTGTTTTTCCCCAGACTTTTATCTTGCTTGGTTCTGTGTGTTTACCTTGTGTCTTTTTGGTAACTTACCACTCAGAGCATCCACATGGACTGGATATCAAAAGTCCTTGTCATCCCATCCCAAAGATGGGAGGGAGGGGATGTTTTGTATTGAAATGCTTGCAGCTATGAGATGTATTTAAATTAGATATTAGGAAGAAATTCTTTACACAAAGGGTGGTGAGGCCCTGGCACAGGATGCCCAGAGAGGTCAGGCTTGCCCCATCCCTGGAAGTGCCCGGGGCCAGGTTGGACAGGGCTTGGAGCAGCCTTGGATAGTGAATGGTGTTCTTGCCCATGGCAGGGGAGCTGGCATGAGATGATCTTTAAGGTCTCTTCTAACCCAAACCGTCCATGATTCTATGGTGTACACATTCTCTTAGATATAAGCTACTATCACTTACCTGCCTAGCAGGGAAGAACTGCGTCTGAACGCGTCTGAACTTTAGACCATAATAAAGTGCACAACAGATTAATTACAGATAATTTAAAGACTGTTTAAGTAGGCAATAGTATGTTCCTAAGAAAGAAAACATGAGATTTTGGGACAACCTATCTCTGTGTTTCATATGCAGTGGTGATATCCCAAGAGAAATCATCTAAATGCCTAAAAGTATTTGCCCTATAGAATGCTTTGATATCAGGACTTTATCAGTTACTTGGGAACGTTTTTAGACTTTGTCCTAAATGAATATCAAAAACCCAGCAGGAAGCATCCAATAATCTGCTATCACACTATTGCTAAACTTGTAATAAAACATTGTCAGGAATTTTATCGTGGTGCCTAGCTGTGGTGCACAGAGTGCCCAGGGCACATCAAGGAGATCGAACTGCATTTAACCACGTTAAAGCAATCCATTGAGTTCTGTGAATTCTGCTGGAAGGGATCATCACTGCACAATGCAGCCATGTGTTCCCACTCTGCATGAGATGAACTGGTTGCTTTCTGGTGTTAAATGGAATGTTTAATTCAAGCTCTGAAACACATCTGCCCCAGGGAGGGATGACAACATCACCGAGGCCGTACAAGTGACAAACCGTGCCTCTGATGAGGAGGTGTTTGGGTGCAGGGAGAACAGTGTTGTCCAGTCTTGTTCCCAGGTCCATGTAGCAGAGATATCAAGGTGTGCTGTTGTGAGTCCGGGCTTGGGAAAGCTGCAGCATGCACTAAAATCCTGGGGGAGGAGAGCGAAGCTGCCTGCCAGTTGTCTTTTGTTCTGCAATTACCACTACCTTACTGTGTTGCTTTGTGCTTCTGTCAGACTTCCCTTTGGGAAGCAAGCATATCAGGGTGATTGAATATTCCTCAAGGGTGGAATTCATCTCCTTAGACTTTTGGAGTTAATTTCCTCTTACTAGGAAAAGGACTAATAGCAAGCAGTCTTGAGGAAGCAGTTCTCATTATCTCTTCATGTGCCTTCTGCGTTGATAAGTTTGACAAGATTATGAAAAAGAGTGAATCTGAGTCTTTTCCATGCCTACCACACTGGTCAGAAATATAAACACCAAATGATATGCTGCAGGTCTGAAGGATTACATTACTCTTGATTTGCAGGGCAGCAAAAGAGAATATTAGCTTTCTGTTAGAACCTTATAAAAATGCCTGCAAAATGTTGGTTGTCACTGTATTTGTGCATAGCAAAGAGCTGAATCCAAGGTGGTGTAACTGCCCATACACAAGATGAAAAACATAATTTTCAAAGTTTGGTAGTTGCTGTTAGAGAACAGCTACACTAGATTTAAATGAAGTGTCTTAATAATCTTCTAAACTCTAGGCAGACTTTCAAAACACAAAGTTTCAAGAATACCTAAATGGAATGGGGAACTAGGATCTCCTGATTAATTATAGGTTGGATTTTTTAGGACATTCTTTTATGTTTATTAAAAGCAATATCAAATAATGTAATCTCAGGCTTTAACCAAGTTGGAATTTATTTTAAAGGAGTTTAAACTGTGAATATTTCACTACTGTAGAGTATTTCATGTACTCTCAATTTGAAAAAAATAATTGCCCTCTGAGTTAGTTGTAGTTCAGATATTTCAGTTTGCTAGTTCTTGCATTTTGGAAAGAAAAAACAAACCCCTTTAATAATAAAATAATTATACTAAATAATAAATTTTTTGAAGTTGCCTCAGCCATGTTATCTTTAGTAAGATTGCAACCTTATATTCCCCATCCTGAAAGTAAGTAATAATTCAAATCTTTTTTCTGATGTGTTTTTAGACACTTCCACATTTTTCTTCATAGGCAGTATGGGAAATTGCCTGTCACGCTTGGCTTCACTGCTGTGTATTTTATACAGATTGAGACAGCTTTCAGCAGTCTTTTGAAAGCAGTCCAAAAGACAATGGGAAAAGCTAAGGGAATGAAATGGAAAATGTGGCTAGGCTAGCAAGCTATATATTTCCTGAAAATTCAGTCACTGACTTCAAATCAAGCAGGTTACTGTGGTCTTCACTTGGGTTTGAATTTTAATGATTGCTTGCCTGCTTCAGAATCTAAACTTAACCTTGAAAAAGCTCTTGTGCTGCAGCCATTGTTGGCAGATCCTCAGTAGGCATTTTTCTAGTTCTACTTCTCTACTTGCCTTCTTTATTTATATTGCACTTACCTGAAGAGCTCTGTTAAAAATGAATAAATCTAACAATTTACAATTCTGGGGCAGGTACTAAGAAGAAAGCTCTTTCTCCTATTTCTATTCTTCTCTGTTAACTCTGGCTTTTTTAAAAGTCGGTCTGATTAAAAAGGATGACTGCTTACCCTTCATACAGAACTTTAAAGCTTTGAGGCTTCTCAGAGAAGCTGTGTCTGCCCCATTCTTGGAAGTGTCCAAGGCCAGGTTGGACAGGCTTGGAGCAACCTGGGATAGTGGAAGCTGTCCCTGCCCATGGCAGGGGCAGAATGAGATGGGCTTTAAAGTCCCTTCCAACCCAAAACGGTTATGGTTGTTATGAATAATGCAATTTTTTTTTTTGCTAGTTTTTACAATGCCCTTATCATTCCATGCTAATACATACTAGACCACGTTTCAGTTCTGTGTAGTTCAGGTGCTCATCCATTCATGTCCAGTTAGAGGATATTTACCATAACATGATGCTGACTTCTCTAAAGCAGGAGGGAAGGAGGTTTGCTGCAGTAAGGGTCTGTAAGTTAGTCTCTCTAACCTATGTATATATAAACATTTCATTCTGAAATGTTTTGTCTCTTTTGCCTGTCTTGCCCCTCCTTTGTATGGAGGGGTAAGCAAGGTAGTTTAGGTGAATGTGGAGCTTTGTGACACAACTGCACTCCCACACAGCCATCTTCTAGTTTTACTCCCTAACTGAAACTCCAGCCTCCCTCCAAATACAAGTCTGTACTGCCTGCTTGATTCCTTGTGGTGAGAGGGATGGGCAGGAGGCAGCCCTGACTCACTAACTCTTGACTACTGAGGGCAAGACATCTTCTGTTTTTTCTTCCTAGCAGCCTAGAGTTAAACATTGCTCTTTACATGATTACCAGAAGACTGAGAACTTGCCTCACAGGAGGGAGGGAGAACAATTCAGAAAGAGTTGAGGAGGAGTTGAAGCCTGGCTGGAATTTTCCTGAGATTTCTTTGACTCCTCTCCTTTGGCAAGTACATCCTCCCTGTTTGAGGCCTGCTGACTTACAGTAGCTGCTGGCAAGGTATCAGGAGCTATGCACCATTAGACTGAAGCACACACATTCTGTTGGTTTTGCAAGCACTGTTGAGAGCTGGTCAGGCTCTGGCAGCCCTGACGATGCCCAGTTGCTTTGCTGTCACTTTTTATTGCAGCATCTAGGCCTGTGAAAAGCATAACCAGCCAGACCTACTTGCAGACTCCACAGATTTATCCCAGCCAATATATATATAAAACTGTGAGCTCAAATTAAAACATCTGGCAGTCTGACTGCCATCCTCTAGCCATGGATGTCAGTGAGCTTTAAGAGCACATATTCATCAGATTCATTAGTTTCTGGAATGGGCAGTAATTTCTGGAGTGAAAAATGTCTCTTTGATGCAGCCTCGAAGTATGCCTGTGTATCTCAGAAAATAAGACAGGAGAAGAAAGTTACAGGAAAAAAATAAAAGACAGACAAAATGAATCTGGGTGTCTTAGAAGTTGTCTTATATGATGAGCATTTTATTTAACTCTCCTTAATATAAATCTATGTAGCTCCCAAGGGATGATGGCAGAAGGCAGAAGCATGCTGGAGACTCCAGCAAACAAAGGGCAGTGATAGTTTCTACACTGAAGTGTCCAGGAGCAGTATGGTTCATCTCCCCATGCTTTTGCCACTGCAAAGTAGGATTAAATTTCTCTTCTACAAAAGGTCCTTATTCTAGGATTTGAATTAAAAATGAGTGTTTCTGTGATTCCCAGATGGAGAATTACAGAAAAATGTTCACTTCCCTGGAGCTGATGTTGGCTCTGCAATGTTCTGGTGTCCTGCTGTTACTGGATCTCGAGGAAACACGCTGAGCTCACACTGAGACCCCACAGCTGAACCCTGTAAGGTATCTCACTTTCAAAACTGCAGTCACGACAATGTGCTGCTTCCTTTAATTACAGTCTGAGAATTAGTTTCAGATGTGGAAGAATGCAACAAAAAGAAGTGGTGAGCATTTCTGTATCACTCTTACACTCTAAGAAAGATGATCCAAAAGCCCTGAATTAAATATGGTAGAGAAGAGCCATCCAAAAGCCTTTTCTGAAAGTCTCCTACATACTGCTGTCAAACTTTTAAGAGGAGTTAATGAAATTAATTAAATTTGGGACTTTCAGCATGTGATTCCAAAATACCCAGTTTAGCATTTACTCAGAATCTAAAAGTTTCTGGATTGGCTGCTATGGCTGCTTCAGGCAAAATGTTTATTTTCCTATGGTGCAGCTAGGAGGATGAGATCTCATCTTGATGGTGTATATACTTTAAGAGTTTCAAATAATTTTAAAGCACCTGATTTATGGAAGACCATGCCAATAAATGTCAAGTTCCATGCATTTTTCAGTCTGTCAATACAAGAATGACTAAGGGTTCTTTGGAAGCCTTTCAGTGAACATTTTCATTGATTTAACCTTGCTGTATAATAGCATTATATAGCATTATATAATAGCTATATAATGTCTTCATTGAGCAAAACACACATGGGCACATGGGCAGAGGTTCCAGCACTTGACAGAGCTGCTGCTATAGTGGAGGTTATTGTGTGTCACCCTGGTTTTGAAGACTTTCCTAAGCCTTCTGTAATGTTCTTCATATTGGAGTCAGAATTTTTACTTTCTCCAGTTTGTACTACAAACAATGGCCATGTTTTGCTGTCTTTCATTGTTTACATAGTTCTAGATGGGAGGAGAAAGATGATTGACAGTTGGCTTGACCAATGTGGTTTGAGAGGTGGAATTCCATCCTCCAATCCACAGGCCCCATAGGAAATGTATAAATTGAGTTTTGTAAATAAACTCGGCCCTTTTCTCCTGCTCTGCACACCTGTGTATCCTTGTGTGATTTTTTTTGTGTCATTTGTGACAATTGTGCATCCTTTTCTGGCTTTGCACTGACTGATTTAAGCCGGTTTGGATGTGGCTTTCAGTGGTCACAGCCAGACACTCTGCTGAGACACAGGTGTGCTCTGAACTTGGAGCCAGCTGGTAGATCAGGTAAACCTGGCATGGGGCACTAGGAGCCAGACCCTGATGTTTCAGCTCCTAGTGCTGTCACAACGGTGGCATCTCCAATAGGAGAGCTGTTGTATGCCTGTGTGACAGGCCATGGCCAGCATCCAGAGCAGCACTCAGAAGATGTAAGTGCTTTAATGAAGGTGTTTGAAGCTGACTTGACCCTGTGCTGCAGTCAGGAAGCAGGGTTCTTGTCCTGCACAAATCTTTCTTCTGGCACTAGCAATGATCTGGCTGACTGTACAGTTGTACACAATCACTGAGGCTGGAAAATACCTCCAAGACTGAGTCCAACCTTTGACCATTCACCACCTGATCAGCTAGACCAGAGCACTAATGTTACATCCAGTCATTTCTTGAACACTTCCAGGGATATTTCTTGAACAATATTCAGGGACAGTGACTCCACCACCTCCCTGGGCAGCCAGTTCCAATGTTTGACCACCCTTTCCATGAAGAAGTCTTACCCAATAGTAAAGAAAAAGTGTACCAGATTAACAAACTAATCTCAGTGACTATGTGGTCACACAAGTGCTAGTACCAGCACAAAGAAATTACTCAGAGGACATTGCCACAGTTAGTAGGAGCACAGTATCTCTTCTTACTGGCCACACAGTCTCAGAACAGCTTACACTACTCATGAGACTGTATCCTTCTAGTATAAATTTCATTTATACTTCCCCAGAGAATTGGAAAGAGAGATTGCAAACTGAACATCCTTTGCAATATTTTTTTTTTGCAGTGGGAGTCTTCTGTTCTCTTAAGTGGGATGTTAATGTAAAGTTCCATGCCTCAGCTTGGACTTTCACTTAGGGAAATTAATTTCCTGGGAAGATGTCCTCAGGATCAGCCTCTTGGCTGGTCTTCAATCAGTTACCACAGTAGGAGTTACTGACGGAATTGAAGAAAAGTTTGGTTTAAAAATAAAAAGGCACCTTTAACTTTCTTCGCTTTAGAATTGAGTTTTGCTATTGCAGTAACAAGTATGTACGTATGTGTGTTCATAGAGAAAATAAGAGATTATCTGTTACTGAAATATCTGTTTTTTTACTTTCTTTTGCAGAAAAATCCAAAGTCCATCAATGACTAAGGTCTCTGTTCTCATGATTTATGTGATTTGCTTCTCTTGGAGCCATGGATGAATACAGCTGCTTTGTGGACTGGGACAAAATGGATGTGAGTGCCCAGAGCCAGGATACAAAAGAGCTCACCTGCACAGACTTCCATGAGCTCAAGCAGCTGGCCCGGCAGGGCTATTGGGCCAAAAACCACTCTCTGAGAGCCAAAGTGTACCACAAACTCATCAGCAATATCCCGTGCCGTACAGTGACCCCAGATGCAAATGTGTACCGGGACATTGTGGTGAAGATCATTGGAAAACGCAACAGCAGCTCCCTTCCACTGCCAGAGTTCGTGGACAACAGCCTGATCCCCACGTACTGCCTGAACGCAGAGGGCGTCGGGGCCGTCAGGAAGATCATTCTGTGCATCGCCAATCAGTTTCCAGACATCTCCTTCTGCCCGGCGCTGCCCTCGGTGATCGCGCTGCTCCTGCACTACAGCAAGGACGAGGCCGAGTGCTTCGAGCAGGTCTGTCGCATCCTGGCCTGCAACGACCCGTCCAAGCGGCTCATCGACCAGACCTTCCTGGCCTTCGAGTCCTCCTGCATGACCTTTGGGGACCTGGTCAACAAGTACTGCCAGGCAGCCCACAAGCTGATGGTGGCAGTGTCCGAGGACGTGCTGGAGGTGTACTCAGACTGGCAGCGGTGGCTCTTCGGGGAGCTCCCCATGGCATACATTGCACGGGTCTTCGACGTCTTCCTGGTGGAAGGGTACAAAGTTCTCTATCGTGTCGCACTGGCTCTTCTGAAATTCTTTCACAAAGTCAGAGCTGGGCAGCCCATGGAGTCTGACAGCATCCAGCAGGACATTCGAGCCTTTGTGAGGGACATCGCCAAGTCGGTGTCCCCAGAGAGGCTCTTGGAAAAAGCCTTTGCTATCCGCCTTTTCTCTCGGAAGGAGATCCAGCTGCTGCAGATGGCCAACGAGAAGGCTTTGCAGCAAAAGGGCATCACGGTCAAACAGAAAAGGTAGGGCTCAGCACTGGTAACCTGAACAATCTCCTGAATTTTCCCAGTGTGTGGAAAACTGACCCAGCAGTCAGGCAGCCCTGGGTGACTGGTGGGGAAGCTTCACTAGCACATGCTGGTGTCTCCCGATGCATTTTCTCTGCAGGAAAACTCAGCAGCTCCAAAATCAAGCATTGCTGGGATTTTAGTGGGAAGTGTATCTGAAGTGTTATGATACAAGAGGAACAGAAGTTTCTTGTAGCTTTCTCAGTTATGAATTTATACAAGTATATATTAATTACAAGTGTTATATCTCAAAAGTGTGTTTCATAAGCAGTTTTTAAACTAAAAGCCATTTTAGCAAAGTTGGAAAAAACACTGATAAATTATTTGGAAGAAACATACCCAAAGAAATGTGAAAATTGATTCTTAAATAGGATAGTATTTGTATAAAATGTCAATTTGATGCTGCCCAGTACTGTGAATTCAGCAGTTTCTTTAGTGTAAGGCACTGTCACAGCTGGGAATATTTTGTCTGACTGAGAAAGAACTTTGTTTTAACAGAGCAAGGAAGAAATAAGTCTTATTTACAGGTTACTTGTGAATAAATTTGAGTGCAGACCTCCTGGAAGTCAAGAGAATAGTACTCACAGGTAGGAGTTGTCCTGTTTTGTGACAGGTTCATATACTATTAGAAAAAATAATTTTGAAAGAACCATGGAAGATAAGAGTGACTATAAAGATCCAAGAAACTGTTGCTTAATCACAAGCTCTTCTCAGAAATATGGGGAGGAAGAACTAACTCTGAAACCAGTAAATGAAATCCTGCTCTGATGTGACAGTAAAAATTATACTAATAAAAAGCTTAGCTGAAAGGCCTCTTGATGGATATAGAAAAGGCAGCAATGTATTAATCTGAGCAAAATTATCGTCTTGCCAAGTGCAAATATATGTGCAGGTAAGTGCTACATGTTCTGTTTTTCCAGAGGCCTCTGACAGCAGAAAACTGCTCCCAACCATTTTTGAACTCTCAAGTTTAAGTGTTAGACAGTTTTATGAACTGCCCTGCCCTCTGAAGTGAGGTGACCTCTAGAAGTCCCCTGAGTCAGTGAGTGTGATATCTAGAACTTGATATTCTAGACGCACAGTCTATTTTCTCCAAGTCTCCACTGATATAGTAAGATCTTTAAGTGTCTTGGTTTGAAAGACAGGTATCTGCTAGGAAGGGGGCAGGACCTCCCTAGAGATGGAGAACTCAAATCCCCTCTCTCCAGATTATTCTAATTTAGAAAATTAATGGGGCTTTCAGGCAGAGGTATAGGGATGAAAAGAACAGGGCATATGCCTTTATTAATATTCAGCTCTTTATTAATGTCATCAGCAGGATTGCAGAGTCCGTTCGGAGCTTCCCATGCTGCTGCAGCCATCCGTAGGAGCAGGTGCTGTCCCAGGTCACCATTCCACTGCAAACAGTAGATGCCGAGTCCTTGATCCCATAGGAACAGCTAGGAGTCTTCTCTGGTCAACCATCAGAAGGCAGAGCACTGAGGAGTCTGTCCCTAAAGTGCAGAGTCAACTCTTTACCCTTAGGAAAAAACTTGAGAGTTTCCCATTCTGTGTCTCAGTCACTTCAGCTAGCTGGTTCCCATTCCATCCAAACTCCTCATAGGTCATGATGAATCTTCAAACCAGGCCAGGGGGTGCGTCCACTCCGTGCTCGCCCAGGGCACGCTCTAATTCTCCTCTGATGCATCCAGCTTCCCATCTCGGGGTGCAGTTTCTCTAAAAAACCCTCTCAGGATTCATAGGGGCGGTTTTATTTGCACTTACAAATGCATATGCAGAGGTATTCCTGCTGCAGGAGGTAGTTACAGAGAACGACAGGGCTATCCAGGCATGAGCTACTCCTTTTCCCATTTTAATGAGGTAGGAAAATGCTGCTGGTCGACTTTCCTTCAGGGCAGCTTCCCTCAAATTTGTCCTCAAATTTGCTGGGGTGGGGGGGGTACCTCTAGGTCAGCCGGTTTCGAGGGGCAGCAGCCTCACCCCAGCTATGGGGTTCTCTGCAAAAAGGAAAAGCCCCCATTTTTCTAAAAGGGGGGGTGACAACACAAATTGGGAGGAGGGGTGGGTTGCATTCTGAGAGCTCAGAGCTCTTTTAATATGCTGATGCGTGCTCTGTGCTTTCCTCTGGGGGGATGGTGTGACTGTCTCGCTATGGGGCTAGGACAGGGATAGCCCAGCCCCCTCCAGGACCGGGAAATTAGTTCATAACAGGGATAGGAATAACAGTTCTTTACTAGTATATATGACAAAACAAACAAACAACAACTACAGCATTAATAATAAACAGAACCAGGAGCCTCGAGGGCTTTCTTTCACAAAAGCCTGGGGCAGTTTGATCTCAGTGCCCCTGCAGGACTCCGAGAGGCCAAGCTGGAAGGGTAGAAAGTCCCGGGCTGGTGGATGAGATGAGGAGCTCTGCGCTGGTAACTGGAATAGCAGGGGTGTCCTGGCAGGGCTTGGCAGTGCAGGGCTACAGAGTAGCAGGGGAACATCAAAACTCCAAGGAAGCAGAGGGGGTAGGGGGAGGGCTGGAGAAAACGAGCTCAGGATTCCCAGGTGGACAAGCAGGTGACCGTAGATTTCCCAGGATGAGATGGAGTGATGGCTGTGAACTCTTCCTGCAGCGAGGGGCAGCTTGACTGTTTTCCTCGATGCCGAGAGCAAGAGAGAGCAACTGCCCCCACCCCAGCTCTGTCTTTGCTACCTTTGTAAACCCAGTGAAATTTCTCAGTGTCCCCAGGCACAATGCTGCTGGGAGCTTTGGGTCCCAGTGTGGGCAGACAGAAGTGCAGGAGAAGTGAGCTGTTCTCCAGGACTCCATTGGTATCAGTGAGTTCTCTTCTCCAGTTGTGTTTGGCCTGTGCAAGGAAAAGATGATTTATTTTTCCATCGCGTAACAAAAAAGGGGGAAGATAGAAATATAAATGTTTTAACTTGTCTGATTGTTTTTTAGCACTTGGTGACTTAAATCAAACCTTGCTTTGTTTCTCTCCAGGCTCCTTTCACTCATTTTGTCATGGATGTAGGAAGTCAATGACCTCTTTTCTATCTTTTTTGTCTTTCTCCTTGTATATTCCCCTTCTGTCCATTCCATCTCCACTGCACCACTCCTGTTTGCAGTCTTGCACCTCCAAAAAGGTAGGTTACAACACTTGAGTCTTTGCACTTTGCTCATTCCTATTGTCTTTGGCTTGTTTTTTCAAGGCCTTCACGTATTGCTAACATTGGGGCAGGAAAAGCAGGGCAGCAATCAGAGCACCCGATTGCTGTGCCACATCTCCTGAGTACCCCCCTGCAAAGTTAGTTCATAGCACCTGCAGAGCTGTGAGAGAAGGGGTAGAGGGGCCCAAGGAGTCAGCACAGCAGTTCAGACAGCAATACACCTGTTTTTTCCAGAGTGGGAAAGAGTACTGTACATGGAGAAAGTACATGGTGGGATTATGGTTATGGTTATAAAGGGCCATTATAATAATGGTCCTTTCTACTCTGGAAGAAAAAGTGTAAGTTTTTTAAAATATCTGAAATAACAGCTTAGAAGAACTATTAGGTATCATCCCACCTCTAAACCTGGTATACTGTTGCATTCAATGTGAAAGAGAGTCAACTTTTTATCTTCTTTGGAAGCTTTCTGCAGTTAACTGGAAAAATTTTGGACTGACCCCAACTTGACACACTCCTAAAAGTCCTGCTTCTATTCCTAGTAGATATTATATTTAAGTAGGTAGGGGTTTTTTAGAGTCAAAAGTCAAGAAGATGAGACTTTTTCTGTGTCAAGGAGGTCAGAGTTACTCAGCCATAGAACATTAGTGGTTAATGAAGTCATTTATCAACTCTTGTTCTGAAAAGTAAATCTTAAAGAATAAAACCCAGTGGGTGGATTTTGATACCTGATAAGCAGAGAACTTGGAAAGAGAAAGGCTGCCTTGTGAATATTAAATACCACAGATGTTTGGGTTTAAATTCATGCCTTTGAGAATCCTCTGACCTTGCTGCAGGTGCCCTGAGTTAACTTCAGCATGTGATACGTATTAACACTTGTACTAATTTATAAAAGCAAGGTTGGAATTAACTTCCTCATGTTTTCATGTTTGAAAGAACACCTTTAGAGAATTAGCAAAGCATGTTTCATACCATAACTTCTGTGTTGAGGATTACTTCTAATAAATCACTAAGCTGTTAATGCCAATCAAGCAAATCTTCTGCATCTGTGTATTATTTTTACAGTTAGGTTGTTTTGAAAGCAGCAGAAAGCCTTGATTTATGCTAACAAGCAGTTTTGCTTTTGAGGGGACTTTGGAGAGCAGGGTGTCTGTTGATGCTGATCTGGACACAGGATTAGGTTTCAGGTTTATATACCACAAATTACTTACATTGCTATTTATGACCGAAAAAGAAATCTCCTTTCACCCACCACACAATTATACCTCACTGAAATTATAATGGATTTTAAAGATAATGCATCTCCTCTAAGATTTGACCCAAGCCAGAGTAGAGCAGGAAGATGTAATTCAGTGAGTAATCTTTGGGGTTGGATATTTGTTGTTTTTTGAATAATATAGGGCACATCCACTTTGACAGGTGTTGCTGCATGTCCTCAACCTTGGCTTTACCTTTGGGAATTTGAGATGTCTGAAGCACATTGTATTAATGATATAGTTGGAAAAGCAACGTTCCTATGAAATTAGCAAATGCTGCCCTATTTAACATTAATTGTGCTGGTTTTCAAATCTAATTCCTTGGAATAATAGCAGTTGAACAACTCTTTCCAACATCAACAATCAAGAGAAAGTTGTCATGCAAATCCTGGTAACTGAGGAAAACACTAATGCAGGGTAAAACAAATTTTCAGTTCTAGCAGTAGACAGTAGTTCAGTTCTAGTGGTAGACACTAGTGGTAGTGCTGTCCAAATTTCCTGTTCTCTCAAGCTACAATGTTTTCACAGATGACCCTGAAAGGAGTGGAGTGGTGAAAGCTAAACTTAATTTTCCCCAATGAATATAAACCAAAACATTTGGGTTTTGGGTTTTTCTAAGCTCATTTGTGTTCTGTTCATTTTCACTCATTTACTATTTTGAAAAGCAACTGCCAAACTGAAGGAGATGATTTTCAGTGTCATTAGATAAACACTGTCAAAAATAAGAGAATTAATACAGGTTAGATACCTGTAACTAGTTGCAGTTTTCTGGCACCTCCAAAAAAAGTTATATTTTTGCTCAGCACCATGGAGTTTGGTTTGGTAGGTGTAGGCTGTATGTGGACACTTCTTAAGACAGGGTTCAGTTCCAGTCTCAACCATCTGCAGCTGTGATTTGTTACTAGGAAATAGCAGGTCATTTGTTGGAGTCCAGGGCATCCCTCTGGCTGCCCTGGATGGTCTGAGACCCTGGCAGGGGGGTTTGGAGACCCTGGCACAGAGCCCAAAACAATACTGTCTTTGATCTCAGCCCGTGGGAAAAAATTATCAACATTGCATGAAGAACTACAGACCCCAAGAGTTTGATATAAATGTAAGTTAATTTATCACAAGGTACAAAGGTAGAATTTGGGGGTTTTAGAATGGAGTCAGGGATTCCTGGAGGAATCAGGGTGTGACCCTGTCCTTCTTTCTTCTTGTCCTTGTCCTCCATCTTCTGTTGTGATGTGTCACAAGCGGTTGGTTTAGAATAGACATGACATGCCTAACATAGGTATTAGGTTTTGGTAATCAACTGTAAATAAAAAATACATTGTGGCCGATGGTCGGGTCAGTGAAAAGGTACAAAAGGTCGGAGCCCTCCCGACCTGGGGGGAGTCACCTCGAGCTCTTGCTGCAGCAAAGACCTTGGCAAGGAGCTGAAAGAACTGAGAGATACAAAATAATAAACAACTTTGAGAAACCTGAGCTGGCCAATGCCGACTTTTTCTTCTGCTTCTGGCACAGGCTTTCAAGGAAAAAAAACTTTTAACCAATATATCTTGGGAAAACCAACCCGATAGTCATTTTGTTTCACATCCTTTGGCCACGTTCTTTGGTTTAACTAGATGGTGGCATTAAATATAAAATTATTTACCATGATATTCAAAGGGCAGGAACTGTGTGCCTGGTACAGTTTTAAATGGCCAATACAGTGGTAAATGCTTTCTAGTAAATCAGAAAGATCTGTTTGAAAAAGTCGTATTCTACCTTCATGGAAGAGTTGTGGGAAGGCACAGGGTACTGAAAGGGATATGTTCAGAATGCTGCTGAACACAGGCTTTGAGAGGAGTTTGGGTAGGAAATTATTTAAATCAGCAGTTCAGAGTAGCCAGGAGAAGGAAAAAAGGCAAAAGCAAAAAAGGCAAAAGCAAAGATACCCTGAGTGTGAGAGCCTTTTAGAAAAAAGAACTGAAGTTTAGTTGCCCAAACAGCTCACAAAAATGTGAAAAATGTACAGACCAGGTATACAAATATTTCTGAGGCTTGCTTGAGATGTAAATTTAAACCTGCTTGGATATTTATTATTAAATCTTAGCCTGTTTATCACCATTGCTTTTCTGCTGGAAATTCATTCTAATAAACAGTTGACTGCTGTGAATATTTTTTAATTCCTTAAATCTTGGGAGAGGAAAAATCTTAATTTCTGCCAAACGGAAACCAAGGTTTTGTCTCTCAGCTCTGTTCTGTAGTGACACAAGTTTTAGCTGCAGACCTGCCAGAACACAGAGGGTGAAACCTAAAGTAAGGTTCTGGACATGAGGGTTCAAGGCTTAGCTCCTACTTTGTTTCAGTGGATCTCCCCTTTGCCTCAGATTGCTGTGATTAAAAGTACAAATAATGTTCCTAGTCAGTGATACTGTAAGTTTTAAAACCTGTAAATAGTTACAGCTTGTTTAAATAGCTGCCCACAGAAGTTCCTTGCATTAAATAATGCAGGGTAGCAATGCAAAGACTAATTTAATTGATTTGGCTAAAATAAGCAATAATTTTAGTAATTTTTTTTAAGTGACTTAAAGAGTCACTTCATTCAAAATGCTGACACTAAGGTGCTTATGGTGCTTAAGTGAATTCCAGAAAGCAGTTCCCAGTGTCTCCAAGCAAGTACTGCATTGCAAATGCTGCTGATTTTTGATACTACGAGCATGAAAAATAAACAATTTATATATTTTGTGTGTTTTAGGTAGTGAGCTAAGCTACCCAGATTCATGCAGATGTACAGTGCTGAGGGCCCCTTCATGATCATGAAACTGAGGGAAAAGAAATGTGTAATTGTCAAAAAAAACCCCCATCAGAAACAGGCAAATACTTGCACCCCAACCCTTGCATGCGGAGCAAAATAATAAAGCTCTATTTAACACCTGGCTGCCCAGTAATTCAGTGACTTGTGTAAATTCTGTGTCCTTGGCTGTCACCATTGCATTTTTAAGCATTTAACATAGACCATGAAAGCAAATAACATTTAATCCCCAGACTCTGGATTTGCATGCTTGTTTAATCTGAGAAATGAAGGCTGGTTATGATGGTGATGACTGTTACCTTCAAGTGTTTAAAAGTCATGAATCAATCCTTCCAAATGTATCAGATCCTTATGAGGGGGTACAGGGATTTCCTTCCCAGTGTCAGGATCTAGCATTCCTTAATGTTCTCAGGCTCCATCTGTAACTATGACCCCAGGAACATTTTTGGTTCATAATGAAGTGGAAGGTAATGATATGTTTCCAAGAGGTGAAACTTCTCAAAAGCTTCAAAGATTTGCCTTGGATTAAAATTGCTTACTCTGGTAATACTGATTCCTCTGAAGTTTCTGAGGGGTTTAGGAGTTCTCTAATCCCATGATATGGGCAGGACTTCAAAGGTAGAAAAAATACTGCCCCTTCCTCTCAGATACTGGCTGTTTGTTGAGGTATTCTGTTCTCTGTGCTTAAATACAAGTGCCAGCAAGACCGTCACAAACAGCAAATATAAGGCCATGGTCATTTTTAGTGGCTCAGTGTTGTGTTCTCTGTGTGTAAAGGTCCAGGCCACATGGATGGTGCTGCCTTATGGAGGAATAGAAAATACAGTCAAGCCAGATCTCTGACTCTGAGGATTATGTTAAATTGCAGTAATTTATTACCTTCACCAGGTCATGGCCACCTAATCCTGTGGGCTGGAGCTTTGACCAATAATTTATAGGCCAGAGTCTGTTAGTGTTCAGCTGTCTTCTCATGTTCCAGTTCAGTAATCCAAAATCTGTTAAATTATTGCTTCTCAATGTTTTGTGTTGTATTTCTCAGGCAAAATGTGCACTTGGCAGTTCATGCTGAGAACTTCAAATCAGAAATTGTCAGTGTGAAGGAGATGCGGGATATCTGGTCGTGGATCCCAGAGCGATTTGCACTGTGCCAGCCCCTTCTGCTTTTCACCACCTTGGAACATGGCTGTAGTCTGAGCAGGTAAGAAAAACATTCCTCTCTTCTCTAGTGTAGGGCATAAAGGAGCAACTGGTGAAGTGTTTGTTGGATTGACAAAAAGGCCATGCTTAGTCAGAACCTGATCTGAAGAATATCATTAACAATGGAATACAAATGTGACAAATTCCTCTTGCCTACAGCATTTGACTGGGATATTTCCTATGCCAGAAGACGTTGAACTGTTCAAGATCAATTGGAAAAGTCAAACTTGGATCAGTTCACAGATTCTGCAGGTCTGAGTCTGGTTCCTTAAGGGTTTGAATGGTTTAACTCAGTGGCTGCTTTGTGGGCAGTTTTAATAGATAGCCACATTTAAACTGATCCAAGGAAGAAGAGAACTGGAAACTGGAAATTACCTATGAATCTGATTGTTCTGAGGGTTTTTAAGTGAGATAAACTAGATATGAGTTGTCCTTGCACTTGTTACAGAAGACTATAACCCTATAGCTCCTAATAATGACTTTGCCATCAGCAGTTGAGGTACTGAGGCAGGGAGTGACCTACTCTCCCAGCCTTACGTGCCTATGAGGAAGAGCAAAAGCAAGCAAAGAGAATGCATCACAATTAATTTCCGTGAACACCTAAAGCTCTTCAGACGTGGCCATCAGTCCTCTAGGTTGTTTTACAATCCTTTAGGTTGTTTTAATTCAAAATGCTGTAAAATGCTTTAGTTGATCTAGGTAAGCTTCTAGTTATGCTTCAGAGACATAAACTGTACAGAAGACTGAGTAGAGAACAACTGCTTGATAGTATTCGTTTACACTCAGTTGTGTTATTTACATGGACTATATAAAGTATTTGCAGGAATATTCTTAGTATTCAGGGTTTTTTTGCTGTGGCATCAGTTGGAGAAGGAGGCAGTGCCTGATGTTGAGGAGGAAAAGAGTTGCATTTGGTGGCAGTCAAGTGCTCACTTTGTTGTGCTCTGCACTTCAGGTTCTATTCCCACAGTGAGGGACACGAACCAACTCTGCTCCTCATCAAGACAACAGCAAAAGAGGTGAGTGTGCAAAAGACAAGTGATTAAACTGGGGTTTGAGCAGTGTTGCAACACACAGCTGTTTATAATAAAATGAATAGGAAAGGTTTGGCTTGGTTTTTTAAGAATCCATGCTTTAAATTTTTCTATTTGTTTTTTATAGAACTATGCATTTTTGGGCAGACCTTGCAAACCAGTTCTTGGTTAACTGCTTTTTCTCTTGCAAGTATCATGGGGTGATGGACTAGAGTAGCTCATTTTGCTCTTGGGCAGACTGAAATGCAGAATCAGAGGGACAGAGTGGGAATTGTGCTAAAGTTATGATTCATAGAAGATATTTTTATTTTCTCAAGGATATGAGGAGAGAAAGTAGCAGAATTTAAATGACATGAATAATGTTTGACTACATGATGTGGAAACAAAAGCCTTAGCTTCATCTTGTTCTTGATTGGGGAAAAAAATAAGCCAAGAAAACTCTGAGAACCTGCGGAGGAGTCCCTTATTTCTGCTCCTGTGTGTGACAATATTGGAAAGCATAATGTGAAAACAGCAACATGCTTATTTAAAAAATTAATACATTAAACAAGAGGTCTTCCCAGAACCTTCTCAGGAGGGCACACAGGAACTTCCTGTAATGATGTTGTCTGTGCCACTGTACATTACTTCTAAGTATTCTGTATATAACATTAAGTTGTTATTGCAGCCTGTGGGCTTTATTCCTGCCTATATCTCTGCAGGATGACTGTCCATGAAAAAGCTCATTTCTACTCTTACTTACATCTACCTAATGCTCACCCTCCAGGCCATTTCATAGTTCTGGTTTCTGGCCATTCAGGCCTGTGTTGAGATGCCAGTGGCTTATGGAATGCCCCTGGTGTCTAAAGAGTAGAGGTGGGGGCGAAATTATTTTGTTTTTTGTCTTGGAGCTTGTCAAAAAAACTGGGAGAAAAATATGGGCGAGTTTGTTTTGTCCTTATGGATTTGGAGGGATTTTGCAATGGGTTGTTCATCCTTTATTCATATGTCTATAGTTAACTTTTAGACTAAAGAAAATTTGCCTTCTGATTTTCTGCCTCTCATAGCCATCAGGCATAGCACATCAAATGGACTTCTGGGTCATTCAGATTTAATTCTAAATCTAAATTTAGATTTAAATCTAAATACAGATTTATCTATATAAAACAAATCTGATCTTCAGTAATTTTATGCTAGGAGCTCTGCTTGTAATGCTCATGGAGACCAAACAGCAAATGTACCTTTTAACAATTCTGTATAATCATAATTGTTTTTCTAGTTTCTGGGGGGAAAAAAAGCAGATGCTTCCATCCCACTCTTGGAGTTTCATTGTTTCCTCTGTGTGCATTTGGCAGGGATGTCTGTTCCTGGTAGCGAAAAATTCTAGTGCAAACACAAGACTCCAGAGATCAGCTCAGCCCTCAAAGGGTGCTTCTCTTTATTGGAGACTAGTGACCCCCAGGAGGTTTGAGTGGCTGCTCTAAATATGTGAGCTAGTTCAGCATTTGCTTAGCTAAGCTGGCTTTAATCTACACTTGGAAATGTAAGAAAGCCACCAAGGCCACTGTTTGACCAAAAAGTGTTCAGGCAGAACTGCTCATACTGTAACTTGGGACAGCACTGCTGCTTTGGTTGCCAAAGTGAGGGAGGCTGCACAGGCTGTACAGGCCTGGAGTGACCTGTGCTTTGGTACCTGGGGTTGTGATAGGAAATTTCTCCCTTAAGGCATCAGAGGTATGAAATAACTTATGACATTCCTAGGATTTAAAGGTAACCACTGGTGGATTAAAGCAGTTTAAATCTGTCTTTAGATGTAAGTACTTGTTCTGCTTTAATCCACGGGTATAGAGACTCAGAAACTCAAACTAAAGTAAAGCCTGCAGTTTTGGCCTCTGAAATGTCAGTATCAGTGAGTTTAACGCACTTTCTCCTTCAATGGGAAGCCTGACTGTGCTGTGTGTGCCAGGTCTGTGGGGCTTACCTGTCCACTGACTGGAGTGAGCGCCGGCGAGGAGGGAACAAGCTGAGTTTCTTTGGAACTGGGGAGTGCTTTGTGTTTAGGGTGAGTAAAATTTTGTTGTTGCTGCCTAATACCAAGACAGAGCGACTGTACTGGTTAACTGTCAGCTTCCTTCCACTTCAAGGCTGGATTACATGCCTTTCTAATTTATAAAGTTTATTGAACTCTTAATGTGGAGAAGAAATTTTACTTTTAAGTTTTGTGGTGACTCTTTTTCTCCACTTGCAAAGAACATTTTCTTAAAAGATCATAGAATCATCAGGGTTGAAAAAGACCTTTAGGATCATGAGGTCCAATCACCAATCCAGAACTACCATTGTGTTCACTAGTAAACTGTGTTCCCAAGTGCCACAGCCACATATTTTTTAAACACTTCTAAGGATGGTGTCATGGTTTGACACTGGCCAAATGCCAGGCACCCATGAAAGCCACTCACTCAATGTCTCCTGCAACAGCTGGGCAGAGGAGAGAAAATTTAACAAAGAGTTCATGAGTTTCCCAGTCCTTAGACTGGGAAAAAATACTCCAGTGTTAGAGATACAGAGTGAATTTATTACTAACAGTTCGGAGCAGGATAATGAGAAGTAAAATAAGCTCTTTAAAACACCTTTCTCACCCCAGCCCGTCCCTCTTTGCCACCGACAGTGCAGGGAGACAGGGGCTGGGGGTTTGCTTCCACTGCTCCAGGGATGCTTCCCATCCTCTGTGAGACTCTGGGGTCCTTCCCACAGGAGACAGTTCTCCATTAACTTCTCCAGCGTGGTTCCAATCTCACAAGCAGCAGCTCCCTGGGACCTGCTGCAACATAAGCCCCTCCCACGGGCAAACAGTCCTCCCAAAACTGCTGCAGCATGGGTCACTCTTCCACTTGAAGGTGCACTTGGAGGTGCAGTCCTCCAAGGACAGGCTGCTCCAGCCTGGAAGCAGGGGCCCCTCTCTCCACTGGGTCTCCCACGAGCTCACAGCCTCCTCTAGGCACCCACCCACTCTGGCATGGGCACCTCCTCCACAGGCTGTGGGTGGATCTCTGCATCCCCCGTGGATCCTCATGGGCTGAGGGTGGATCTCTGCATCCCCCGTGGATCCTCATGGACTGCAGGGGGACAGCCTAATCCACCATGGTCATCACCACAGCCTGCAGAGGAATCTCAGCTCTGGCACCTGGAGCACCTGCTCCCCCTCCTTCATTATCACAGAGGCATTACCACCACCATTTCTAGTTGGCCCAGCCCTGGCTAGCAGCATGTCCACGTTCAGAGCTGTCAGGGATTGGCTCTGCCCAACATGGTGGAAGCTTCCAGCAGCTTCTCACAGAAGCCACCTCTGTGCCCCCCCCACTACCAAGAACCAACCTGTGCTAAACCAACACAGATGGTCACTCTATACCTTCCCTGGGGAGCCTGTGCAAGTGCCTGACAACCATTTCAGTGCAGAAATTTTCACAATATCCAATCTAAACCTTCCCAGGTGCAACTTGAGGCCATTTCCTCATGTCTGTCTCATGTTAACTGGAGCAGAGCCTTACCCCAACTGGCTCCATCCTGCTTTGATGCAGTTGTAGAGAAAGATGATCTAGAAATGAGAGATATAATAATGTAACTCGGAAGTTATTGTGTCATTTCTTCAACCACCTAAAAAGCAAAGGAACAAAGGATAACATCTGGCCTAAAAGAAATGTTGATTCAAGCTTTACTGCTGACTGTGCAGGTAGAGACTGAGGGGGTGGAATGTTCTTTTCTGAACAGAGCTCTGTGTAGTGTGTGTACACTGATGTCAGCTCTGCCCTTCTCTGCCTCTCTGCAGCTGCAGCCAGAAGTGGAACGCTATGAGTGGGTGATCATAAAACACCCAGAACTAGCCTCGACTGGATCAGAGACTGAAAATCGTGCCCAGCCAGCTTCCAGCACCCTTTCCTCCAGCAGCATGCCCTCAGATCGCCTTTCTCCCTTTTTAGCAGCTAGGCACTTCAACTTGCCTTCCAAAACAGCCTCTATGTTCATGGCTGGCAGCAGCGAATGCATCATTGTAGGTGAGTCAGTGTGAGAATTCAAACACTGTTCCTACCCCAGCTCTTCCTGTCCACCTTAGGTACATGGTAAATACATCTGACCCCTTTATCTATTTCAGTATCTACTTCAGGTAGAGATAAAGTTGGCCAAAATGTCATTTTCTGACCAAAACTTTCTGTGGGAATACCTGCGTACATGCATTTTAGCAACGAGAATAACTTACAACTTTAAATACAGCCATTCCTTCATACTGCCTAATTCACAATAAGAAGTAGTTCTCAAAAAGGAGCTTACTTTGCATCAAGGCTTTTGAAACACAGAGTAAATTATAAAACATGTTAATTCTCCAGGAACTTTATTGGATCTGTGGTGCTGCTAATTTTGGCAAAAGTCTGCTTAGTAAAGTTGTCACTTAAATGGGATTTACAAGAAACAGATCTAAAATCATAGCTGTCATTTTCCCTAAAGTCTTTACTTGACACTTGTTAGGAGAGCAACTGGCCTATACTTTCCTTTGTAATGTCAAATGTTGGCTGATTTCCCACTTAGCAGCATGTGCTCTAGTCATAAAATCATGGAATTGTTTACTTAGGAAAAGCCCTCTAAGATCATCGAGTCCAGCCATTACCCCAGTACTTCCAAGGCCACCACTAACCCATGTCTCCAGGTGCCACATCTACATGGGTTTTGCACACTTCAAGGAATGTTGACTCCACCATCCCTTGGTGCCCTGTGTAGGCCTGTTCCAATGCCTGACCACTATTTCAGTGCAGAAATTTTCCCAATATCCAACCTAAACCTTTCCTGTGGTGGTTCAGGCATTTTCCTCTTGTCCTGTCACTTGTTCCCTGGGAGCAGAGCCTGACCCCTACTGGGTTCCCCCCTCCTTTCAGGGAGGTCTAGAGTGTGATGTGTCCCACCAGCTTTTCCTCTCAGCATTAGGTAAAGGAGTCACTTATATTTACCATATGCCACACTATGGCTGGTAATAAGAGAGGTACAGACTTGGGTAGTAGATACATAGAAGTGAATGTTGTACATAGCTCCAACTGTGGACCAGAATTCCCACCTTTTTGATTCTTCAGATGGCTTTAGTAACTGTTTTTTGATGGTTGCCCAATAACCAATAGTGAATCTTCCTTTTTGTTCTCGTAACACATTTCTGTCTAACTTTATTTCATTTCTCTGCATTTTCTGACTGAAATCTCTGTGAACTTAGACGTAGACCCACAGATAACCAAAATGCATGCAACTCTTACATGTTTTATAGTGATTTAAAAGATCAAGCGAGTGCTGTTACTTACTGATCTTGTTCCTCTCCTGGCTTTGATTTTTGACTGCTAACAGAATTATTTGGTTTTCCTTTACTGGAGAAAAATTTGTAGTTGTAGCTTCCAATATCCTTCAGTACTGAGCTGAAATACAAATGTTAAATGCAGGTAGTTTTTGTTCTTGTTGAGTTGCATTATTTTTGTTTATTGTTATTATAATAAATTATCCAGTTCTGATCCTGTCATTCAAAACCTATACATTTGATCATATACTGTTACACCTGAAGACAGCAAGCAGACATTGCTGAGGGCTTCCAGCAATGTCCCCATGGAACATTGTTGCCATGGGAAAAGCACTGAAGTCTTTGTACAACTGTTTCCCATGCCAAGAAATGCAGAGACATCCTCACCCTGTATTTTTCTCTTCCCAGGAGGTGGTGATGGCCAGGCTCTGTATCTGGATGCAGATCTGAACCACGGGAGAACCGGCCACTGCAACACTTTCAATAACCAGCCACTGTGCTCTGAGAGCTTCCAGATCTCCATCCTGGAGGTGTGGGGCTTCAGGGACACCATGAATGGTTGATGTGACTATCATTAATCAGTTTTTCAGTTGTCCAAGGTAAATTCCAGATACTGGAGCTAAGTTAGAGCATCCTTTTGGCTGGACTCAGTGCTGTGAGACATTCCTAAGTGATACACTTGGATGCAGGCCTAGTTGTTTACTCTTATTTTATTTAAGACAGGTCAAGGCGAAGTAATGTATCTGGTTAACTGCTGTTCCTTTACCTCTAGCCTTGTCCCTTTACCTCTAGAGTCCTGTATTCAGGGACTGTTGGCAAGAATGAAAATGTGATGAGTTCAGAGCCATGCTAAATGGATACCAGTCCAAATCATGGGATAGGTTTGAGCCCACAGTTCCCTGGAGGCACAGCCCTAGCTGAGCTGTGCTGCAGAGCTTAGAGCCACTGGCACCATTACCTGGCCTGAGCCAGGAATATCAAATGTCTCCTCACAGGGAACATGGTGACCTCAGATTTGACATAGAGCAGCAGTTCATAAAATCATTGCTCTTCTGTGAGCAGACGTGCAGACACATCAGTACCATTAAGAAGTTACAAAGCTCTTCATTCACACCAGATGATTGCTGATCTTCTTGTACCAAAACCTTTGACATGTTCCAGTTGCATATGTTTGAACAGTCTGCCTCTGAAAAAGGCATCAAGGCTGGAGCGTGATATCTCCAAGTCTTGATTTTGTTTACATTCCTATTCCATATCAGTATGATGACTTCATAGTGACTCCCTGTGTCAGCCAGCTGAAAGTCAGAGAGTAGCTGCAGTGCTCAGAAATGTTCCTTTCCTTATCTTTCCTGGGAGCTGAAATGAAGCTTTAAATCTGAAAATAACTGTGTTGATATCCCTGTGTGTTTGGGGAATTAGACATGGTGATAACAGACCCTTAATGCTTTCCCCACAAGTAAAGGAACACAAATCTGGGAATGAATGAGTTTCCCAGGGGAACTGGAAGCAACACTGTTTCTCCAGATGTCCTTAGTGTGAGAGCCTCCTGAGACGGTAACAGTTTTCTTCCTGTATATTCTTGTAGGGTTTGGGTGATGCAATGAGGTTTTGCTCATTTCCAAGCATTCCTACATTCTCTGCGGGCATGCCCTGTGGCATGTGATATCTGGAGGCAATTCCCCAGAGTGTTTATCTAAAAATTGCACTATCTGTTGTGGAACTTCTCCCACATGAAGCACAAATACATAAACACCAGTGAGTAGTCCAGAACATACAACAGGATGCTCAGAGCTTCGGTGAGTAACTCACTAGTAAGATTTATCACAACAAGGAAAATGAAGGGAAAGAGAAATTGCTGATTTTCTAAACGGTTCAATCTAAAAAATAGCTGTAGTGTGGGTTTGCTTCTTAATGTTATTGCTACTTAATGTTATTGCTACTTAAGCTTGAAGTTCATTAAAAGGAAAAATTTAAATTAATAATGTTAAAAGCTAGGCTGGACAGGATCACATTCATATTCAGAGGTCAGAGGAGAGTTTTGAGTCATGTTGGCTTGTCCAGCTTGCCAGCCATGACAGTACTTCGTGACTTGGTAAAGAATTGCTTCTTGCACAGTATGTGAACAAACATGGCAAAAATAACATTTGCTTTTAAGGTGCCATGTTGAATTTTTGTCAAAATAACTCTGAAAAATTAGCCTATGTGCAGAACAGTTTAAGATGTCTTTTGCATCATTTGTATTTGCAATTGGATTCTCTCACCCTGTCTGAGAGTCAGCATTGGGCCTCCCTTTTTCCTTCCCACACTGGGAGTTCTGCCCAGTTGTCTTTTCACAGGTTTACCATAAGCTTGATTGAACTGCAAGAGGTAATTCAATTATACTGATATATTTTGATGTGGAAGAACTCAGTCATATCTGGCTTTTTGCAAACATTGGCTAATGCTGCCTTCTATGTTTCCAAGTGACCCATGTCACTTTGCCCTTGCAGGTATCCCACAAGCTTCCTCAGACAAAAGAAATCACTCAAAAAATATAAGTTCTCCTTAGTGTAGGTGGGATTTCCATTTGGTTTGCATCTCCTCTTTTGAACTTGTCTGAGGAGGTATCCTCAGGAACAAGAGGAGGTATCCTCAGGAACAAAAAACAACTCAAAACCACAATAGTATTAAGTCCCAGCTTGTTGTCAGAAATTCTCTGGAGCTATGTGTTGGTAGAATTTGTGGGACTGTAATGTTCTACTCCAAATGAATACATTTTATCTGCAAAAACTTGGCTGCATCTGACAGTGTGATGGGATTTCCTCGCTCTCACCCTGCCATGTGCAACCATGTCAATACCTTGTCTTAAACCATATCTAAGAAACATTCCTCAGAAACATATTCCCTTCCCTCCTCTGTTCTTGGTGCACAGTGATTTGGGTGTTTGGAATCTGAAATAACTCCTGCTTGCTCAGAAACTCAGTGTGAGAATCTAAGGAGCAGTACTGGACACCAGGCATGGGACTGGCTTGGCTTGATAAAGCACTGCTCTACCACAGCCACCCTGTGGGACTGGTCTGTGTGGTTTGAACTGGAATAGCCTGGATGAGAAAGAAGCTACAATAATCTAGGGACAGCAGGTCTACAGTGCTGCAGCAACTTCACACAGTCCCTGTGTTCAGTAAAATTGGATATTCCTTGTCATGTGCAAATCCTCATCCATCATTCCTGTTGTGGTTGTGAGACACCTTAGAAGAACAGTGTTTTGACTTGGTCATCTTTCCAGTAGCAAAGAGGCATTTTTCCTGTCTGTGTAGTTAATGGTTGTTGCTGACCAACTGTATATAAAGGTTCAAACCCTTTGTTTGATGCAAAGCTCTTGAGATGGAGGCCACAGGCTGGTTTTGAAGATAATGACTACAATGGACACCTTATCAGAAAGTGAAGTTATCTCAAGTACTTCAGCCATGAAGTGCTTTAGTCAGTTGTTACTTGCAGCTCTAAACAACTGTTGAAGTAGGCTGTAATCCCTGATTGTGGTCCTGCTGGCAGCAGTAGGAGTGCCTGAGTCACGGGATGGGCTTGGGCTGGGTGTTGGTCACCACAGTTGTGCAAGAGTGTCTGCTTTCCTGAGAAGCTGTTCTTTGCTTTGTCGTATTCCTTGAAGGCAGAAAAGATTAGAAACTCCTGACATCAGAAACCTGACCTGACTGTAAATGGCAACCAAGCTGTTTGCAGGCCACAGAAACTGTATTTAGCTGCAGCTAGGCTGGACAGACTTCACTGCAGCTGAGTTGTCTTTCCTGCAGCTCCTGCACTTCAGCACACTCCTTTTTCTGATGCAATTAATCAACCTCCTGTTAAGAGAGGCAAATTAGCAAAAAGAAGGGAAAAAATCTCATTTCCTCTCTGGTGACATATCTGAAGTCAAAATGGAGTGGGGGCCAGTACTGTTCTTTAAACAGTTAAACCATGCCAATAGAGATCTCTGGTGACCCACAGAGGGGTAACATCTGCAGATCCATCAACTGCTCTTCATGTCTGTATATTGAAATTGTGTACTTTGTCCTTGGAAATTCATCCTCATTTTTGGTGAGGTGTGATCTCCTCTACCCATGGGGAAACTGATGCCGCAGCCAGGAGCTGACCCACAACTGTGGCACTGTGAGAGCTCAGCTCCTGTGAGTGACACTAAGTCAGGCTGCTGGGTACAGTCGAGGCGTGGGCGCCTGGCTGTTCTGCAGCTCTGTCATGAATTTCAGACTATTCATAGTCAGTTTGAGTGTGTGTGTACTATTCAGGGTGATGTTTTCTTCAGATGAGTGATGATGTGCTGCTGAATTGGTTTTCTACCCTATCTTGGAATCACTGCCCTACGTCAATGGTATTTTTGTCACTGTGCAGAATCTAGGATTATATTAAAGGTATTTGACTGTGGAGGCTGCTGGCTTTGTCCTTTGTTCTGGTCTTCTCCTTCCCACAGAGCTCATAGCAAAAGGCACAAGCCTGAAACTGAAAGGAACCCTGGAGCATGTGTTCTCTGACAGAACTCTCACTGCGGTGAGGTGGTTACACGGTTCCTGATCGTTTCAGATCTCACAAGACTTCCTCTGAGATCAGGTGTCAAACTGACTGTGAAGTCTCTAGATAGCAAATTCTGACATGAGCCTTCTTCCCTTTGCAGGACCAGGGAGCATGCCCCAGCCCAGCCTAGGTTTAAAATGGAGGTTAGAGGTGTCTTCTGGCCACCAGCACTTGTAAGTTGCAATCAGACTATGCAGTGACCAAGGATGTAAATTTAAAAAGTTGAATTGCGTGAAATTTAGGGGTTTAAACAAACTGCTGTCAGTCCAAAGAGATTTGGGTATTTCCCTTCAAAAACCTCCCACCCCTCCATATCCACCTCATACACAAATCTGGCCTTCTCACGCTGCTGTACAATTCCAAGAGCAGAGCTGTGGTGTAAGGCAATGCAGTGTGGAAAAGGGATTGCAGAGCTGGCAGAAACAATCCTGGGTGATTGATTCTCCAGCCAGCTCTGCACTGCCAGGAGGTTTGCTGCACAGGAAGCCCGTGGCCACTAGAGGTTCCTCTCAGCCTGGTCCTGTGCCTCCATCTCCAGTAAATCCATCCTTGCAATCCAAAAGGACTTTCTTCGCATGGTTTCCGAAGGTGACGTGAGCCTTAAATACGGTAAATCAGAATTTTAGAACTCCCTTAAAGGCTGTAAACATAATCCTGAAGGTGCTTAGTAGCAGGAAGGTGTTAAGTGAGGGATCATGAGGAACTGAGCAGTGCAGGCAGCTGTTTTGGGACCTTGCAGCTAGGTGCTGTAAACCCAGTGACTGAGACCTGAGAGAGGAATGTGCTTGATTGCATCAGACAGCAGAAGCTTGGTGTCCTGCCTAGAAAACGTGGTGGTGGGAAGGTCCTGGATGATGTCTCAGGGCTGGAAGCAGCTGCAGGAGTCTGAACTGGAAAAGGGGGGCTGTACTGTGTCTTGCTGTGCTGCTGCAGTGTGAGAAGAGCCTGATGTTTGCCAGTTGTGCTGGTTTTTTTCTGGATTTTCTGTACAGGTTTTTATGTAATGTAAATGTCTCAGAGACACCTGCTTCTTTGAGAGATATTTATAACCAGCTGTGGCACAACATTGCCTCTGGCAGCAAATTGAAAGGGTTTTCTGTCTTTTCAAGCCCCTTACCAGGTGTTCCCAGTTCTGCCCTGCTGTTGCCCTTCCCAAGCACTGCTTTGGGCTGCAGATCCTGTGCCTGAGGCTCTGGGAGGGTCGTGGCTCCCTCCTAGGCTGTACTCTGGTGACATAGGCTGCTGCTGACTGATTCAGACCACACAAACAGCTCTTGGGTGGAGCTGGGTACAGACTTCAGCCGGGGGGAAGTGTTCCTGCTTTGCAAACCTGCAGCTGCCTGCTGCTGGGCAGGAGTAGATAAGGCAGCAGGACTGTTGGCGCTGTCCTGAACCCAGGGATGCACCTCCCACTGCTGACACAGCTTCAGTCCGTGGCCTACATGTTTAGTCACCTCCCTTTCCGTGGTTAAATATCCTTCAGAGTTATGGCTGTGTCCTCCACGGTTTCTGACAGGGCTTGTCCTCCTGATCCCTCACCCTTGAGATGAAGGAGGCAGGTCTGGAATCCCATGAGGAAAAGTGCCAGCCCAGCAAGCCAGTGATGAGTACCTCATCCTCCCAGCCTCCATGATGCTGGATTCTCTGTCCCATAAATGACTGGGAGTACACATTTTTGATCTGTGAGCATTCCAGAGCAGCACTGGTGTTGGCTGCACCGGCTCAGCAGCCCAGCTGGCTGCAGCCAGAACTCTCCCACTGGCAGTGGCTGGGGCACAGTCTGTCTTTCTTAAATCTTCTCCTAATGCTGAAATCCTTCTCCTTAAACTTCTCCGGGTTTATGTGAAGACCCACTTTTGCCCCCTCACTCTGTGAAGCTCTTGGCTGTACTGCAGGGAGCCAATCCCTCCCCTGGAACAATTTTTTTTTTCATTTTGCATCCTTACCTGCTGCAGGGTCTGCATAGGTCGTGCTAGGCACACTCAGCTTGATGATGCTCTGAATTCAAGCCCAAGAAAGACCACAGCTCAAATGAAGTCAGCTGCTCACTGTGAATCCTGCAGAGCAACAACTTCCCCAGTTTTGTTCAAGGGAGGTTTAGGGCTGAAACTCCACAAACTATCACTGCTGACCTGGGTCCAGGTGTACATCCAGGCTGGCATCTTATTCATGGTCTTCCTGCATGGCAAATCACACCTGTCTGAGGATAGCCCTGCCAGCTCCAGCAGCACAAAGCCAGTGGCCGTGGGGCTCCTGCTGAGCTGTGGTGCCCTGCAGTCCAGGTTCTGGCAGCCAGCTGTCACATGGGGTACATCTGCATCAGTCCTTGGCACTCCCAGAGCTTTGCCACAAGCAGCTGTGTCTCTGTAGTGCAACACTCTGCGGCCACCCACTCCCCTCAGCTGGACAATGGGATAACCCTTGGGCACTGTACAACAGTGGAACTGGGCTTCCTTGCTGCCTCTACAGCCAAAATGTCGCAGGACTTCCCCATGGCCACGCTCAAACCAAATTGTTGGGGAAAGAGGCAGCAATGTCTCAGAGATCTGAATTTCCCCAGGTTCGGCTGCCTGTTTCACTGAACCAGGCAGTGAACTCCAGCACTGCTTCCCACAGGGAAGGGCTGTGCTGGGGCTGGAACCCTGGTGGGGAGCAGAATCCACCCCACCAGTTACCCACTCTTCAGACAAAACCAGAGGAAAATGGATTTCAGCAGTTCCACAGCTGACAGAAATATTTGTGGATACTCCTGTAAGGATCTTCCTAACAAACAGTCATAACCTCTCTCTCAAGTTGATTAGGCTTTTCTTGCACTCCAGAACACCTCCCACAGCTCCTGCAGGATACTGTGCTCATGTGGGTGAAGTATTTCCCAGAGTCATGCCTTTCCACCATGGGTTGTGCCCCGGGGTTGATTCCAGCTCAGAAACTGAACTTAGCAGTTCAGCTGAGTTCAACTTGAGGACTGCGGAGCCATAGCTCCCAGAATTCCTCAGGGCATGGGTCTCCTTAGGATGGCTTTCTTCCCTAATGAGCAATAACAGACTCATGAACAGATTTTTGAAATTGCAGAAGTGGAAACCATAGGAGGAATAACTCACTCACTGAGGAAATCTTATTAATGTGTTTGACAGAGCCTTGGGGTGGAGGCAGGGGCAAGTTAGGACTTTCAAAGGAAGTGTGGGAGCACCTCTCCAGACCAGCTCCCTGCCTTGTGTTCAGCCTTCTGACAGTGTTAGAGATGCCTTCTGCTCAGACCAGTCTTTTGGGGAGCATTTCCAGCCCATGTTTAGGAGGAAAATGTGCTACTCCTCTGGTTGGTAGGACCAGAGGTTTGCTATTCCCTGGGTCAGAGCAACTTCCAGCTGGATCAGATCCAGTCCCAGTTCCTGGGCTGTGCTGAGAGCTGTTTGCAAAGAAGAGGGTCCAGAGCTGCCCATCAAATGAAGTGGAAGGGCAGGCTCTTGTCCCATAAACCAGCACAAACACACCCGGGACAGAAGCTTTTGGCCTGATTTGCTCATGACCTTTGCCGTGGTCCGTCCCTCGGGCAGCCGGAGCCTGCCTGCCAGGGCTGGATCTGTGTTTCCTTGTACACACAAGGGTGCACTCCAACCGGCTCCTGCCCTGCCTTTACACTGTTTTTTTCAAGCAGGGGATGTTTTTAGGGTGTTAATATTTAATCTGCACCCTACTGAAGAGGAGAACTTGTAGAGGTTACAAGAGCCTGGGAGATGGCTGCTCAGGGTCCTCATCCTTCCCAGGCTCTGTGTGCCTTCAGCCTGGGAGGTTTTCAGAAGGACATGCTTGTGAAATCTGAGGATGTGAATCCATGTGAAAAGCCAGTTGCCAGGGATGATGAAAGGCACACGATGAACATACCCCTCCACATAGGAGAGCTGCACTGCAAGTAGAGGGAAGAGGGGAAATGGGCAAGTTTTGAATTTCTGAGTAGTTTTCTGCCAAAATACACTGCTCTAAGCAGGAGCAGCCATGTCCAACACTGAGCCCTTGTGGCCCCAGGCAGTGCTACAGCAATGCTGGTCCCTATGGTCACACCAAGGCTATGGGACCAGCTCTGTTCCTACTTACGCATGGGATCAGGGTCTCCCTTCTCCCAAAGCTGCAGAAGTGGTGCTTATCCAACAGGTCCCAGTTGATGCCTGGAGCCAGCTGCCCTGCCCTGACCCCAAACAAGCCTGGTGTTCTCCAAAGGACCTTGTCCTGAGCCCCTCCCTGCTGCTGGTCCCTCACCATCACCAAAACAACCATCGATGGATCTGTCCTGAAAGCCCTTGGGGGCCAAGAATCCCTTTATCCCAATCCCAAATTTTCCCTGCTGCCCTTCTTGCAGGCTGTGCCATCCCCAGGGCTGCCTGTTAAGATCCAGCACATCAAGCTGCAGCCTTCCACCCAGCAGCCCCAGCTGGGAGCTCCGAGCCCACAGTTCGCAGTGAGATGCAGAGATCTCCATCCAAGGGCTGCTGCAGCAATTGGAAGTTTTCCTGGAACTTTCCTCCCAAGCATGGAAATTGGGAGTGGGGCTGGACCATGAGGATGAGAAGTGCCCAGGGAACAAGCAGTAGCCGGGGTGAGCCAGTGCCTCAGCAGATATTACTAATACACATGTACAGGCATTCTGAAATAACGAGCTATTCCTGAGCTCAGCTTCCCCGTGTGATCCTGACTGTGTCAGCTGATGGGAAGAAATCTGTGTGTGGAAGAAATGGCTGTTCCTTGGAACGGCCTGAGACTGTGCAGGCCATCCCTTGCCTCTGGGCTCAGCCAGCCTGGAGCCAGCTGTGTGTGAGGGATGGGTGAGGACAGAGCCTTGTGTATCCTGGAGGGAAGATGGAGGAGGGACAAAACTGAGATTTGGTTGAGGTGTTTGTCTGGGTGGAGGCTCCCTGTCCTGATATTAGATATGGGGCTGCAATCTAACCAAAGTCCCCCTGTGTTGAAGGGAGGTGTCCTCCCTTTCCCAGCATACACCAAGAGTGTCCAGCTACTTTCTCACTCCAGGGAGAGGAGTGTTTGGAAGAGGAGAGTCCAGTGCAGGACCAGGCTGTGAGGACATCGTGCAGCTGCACTCATCCCAGGTGTCACCAGTTTTCATCAGGGAATAAAGGTGCTTGTGTTCCCCCCTTTCCCAAAAGGAATCACCAAACTAGTTTTATATCCACTGTAAAACTTTTTGTTTTTTTAAAGCCTTAAAGCAGTGCTGGAAAACACAGTGCTTGACACTTTTATTGTTCCCTTGGCTTCATGCCATGCCTGTCCTTACCTCTGGCTTTCTGGACAATAAATAAACTTTTTTGAACTAATAAATAAAAAAAATAAAATCAACTTCTTTTAATCTGTTCAACATATGCTGCCCTTTAATTTCTGTGCTGTACTTAGGGGATATGGTAGAAAGAAGAACCAATTGTTTTCATATCTCCCCCACATCTTTCCACTGAGTCTCCTCTCCCTCTTCCCCTTTTCTGAGCCAACATCCCTGTATGATCTTTTGTCATCTGCAAACACTCTTGCCCTTTTTATGTGCAGCCACTGAACTTTGCCATCTTGGCTGTGTCTTCTCCAAAACTCAGTGATTAATGCAGCCATGGCTCTGCCCCAGCAAAGAGCCCAAACTGAAGCTGTCTTTGCAGTAGGTAATGCCTGCAGAGCCTGTGACAGCTGCCTGTGGTCAGCAGTGGCCAGTGACACACCAGCCATGGTGTGGCCACAGACCCAGGGCAATGCCAATCCCCTGCGCTGGGCATGGTGAGGGACCTCCAGTCCTGGGATCAGCTCTGGGCTCCTTACAAGAAAGACACTGAGGGGCTGGAGCATGTCCAGGGCAGGGAACAGAGCTGGGGAAGGGGCTGGAGCACCAGGAGAGGCTGAGGGAGCTGGGGAAGGGGCTCAGCCTGGAGAAAAGGAGGCTCAGGGGGGCTCTTCTGGCTCTGCACAGCTCCTGCTAGGAGGGGACAGCCGGGGGGGGTCGGGCTCTGCTCCCAGGGAACAGGGACAGGACAAGGGGAAATGGCCTTAAATTGTGCCAGGGGAGGTTCAGATTGGATATTAGGGAAAATTTCTTCATGGAAAGGGTAGTTGGGCACTGGCACAGGCTGCCCAGATAGTGAGGAAATCACTGTTCCTGAGAGCATTCAAGAAACAAGTAGGCTTAGGGTATTTGGGCCATGGTTTAGTGGTGGCCTTGGCCGAGCTAGGGTAATGCTTGGATTCAATTATGTCAGCTATCTTTTCCAATCTAAACAATTTCATGATGTATGGACAGCGTAAAAAGCACTAGAAAACAGAGGACTGGGCTTTGAAAACCCTGAGGTCGTTATGCAGATCTGTTGCTTTGGTGGCATTGAGGTAAGCAGGTCCGTGGCACACGGTAATTTCTCCTGTCAAATATCCTCTCTCTTGGGCATTTCAGTCCCAAGGGCAGCACATCTGCTAGCAGTGGTGGTCATGGGCTGAGGCCTGGGGTGCACTTGTAACACAAATGCAAATGGCCAGGAGGAATCTGCAGGCAACCAGCTGCCCCCACTCCATTGAAAACTTGGACTGGAGCCTTTGGGGGTCTCTGAATTTCCCTGTGGTGTGTTCTCTTTGCTAGGACAGGTCTGAATAAGGTGCCTTTGACCAGGCATGACAGAGCTTCCTTCAAAGGCGTTGGATGCCAAACCCAAGGTCGATGATGAGCGTGGGCAGAGGAAATCCCAATCAGCCTCTGGCACACAGGAGAGAGGTGAAACTGCCCCAGACTGGGGTCCTACATGGGTCTGATCTCCACTTTTCCTAACTGCAGCAGCCAGAGACATTCAGGGCTCAGTCCCCTTTACAGTGTGACAAATCACAACCTTGAGACTGGGCTGGTGGTGAAATCTGCGGGGTTTTATTCTGTGTTCTGCAAAGGCAGCTCTAAAATACCATCTCCTGGGGCTAGGTGTGTCCCTGGCTGCAGGCACCAGCACCTCGGTCTCCAGAGACTTAGAGGAGAAGGCAGCACGTGAAGCCAGAGATAGGGCACACCCTGAGAGCTCAGACCAGTCAGTATACCAGCTCTCAGGATATGAATTCTGGCTTTGGGTGAACATTTCTTCCAACCCAAGAGGAACAGAAACTCCCTCCCACTGCCCCAGCTTTCTCTGCATTCTTGTAGTCTTGCTCCTTCACAGTTTGCTCGCTCCAGAGGAGGTGGCCCTGCTTTTGGAAAACAGGCACTGGTCCCCACAGCCGCTGGTGGGAACCGCCCGGGCGGGGCTCATATACGCAGATGTCACCTCGTCCCCACGATTAGCCAACTGTCCTCTCGCCACTGGCGGGACGTTCCACAGCGGGGGTTGGAGGAGAGGAACTGCCTGCAAGGGAGACGCCAAACCCAGGAAACAAAAAAAATATGCTTAAAATAAAAGTCCTGTTCCTTTTTGCTCGGCAGGAGCTCCAGGGGCAGCCAGGGACACCTAGCCTTTCCTAGCCTCCCCAGCAAACCGAGAAAGACACCCAGTCTTTCCCCAGCAAATCGAGCAAGGAAACAACAGCCTGAGAGGGGAATAACCATAACAAAGGAAACACATTCCTTCTGCCTTTCAGTTTGTCTTTCCTCAAACAAAGCTATAACCGAGTGCTGGTTAAGGTGGCTCACCCACAACATTTTAGGTTGAGCGGTCCTGGGCAGCAGGGACATGGCCGGGAAAGGCATCGGCTGCCACATCCTTTTCCCGACAGTGGGGCAGGGAGGTGAAGCTGTGGGATGTCCTGCCCCACTGAAGTAACGGGGGCTGGCAGGGGTCAGAGCACAGCTCCCGTGGTTCCCCTGGCCAGGCAGAGTGAGACTGGGGCACTGCCAGCACCCATACCCAGAAATACATCTGCAGGAAAAGTAGTCGCCCCAACCCATGCAAAGAACAATTGTTGAGGACAATGTGATCCTGCTTTGGCAAATTTCTTCGCTCAGTCAAAAATATCCTTCTGCAAGTATATTAGTCAAGCTGTGCAGGAGGGGAGCAGGAGGTGGGGGTAACACTGCATCCGTGATCTGCAAAGGACAGGAGTTTCAGGGGCTCCCAGACAGCTGCCACTGAGCTGCCACTGGCACTAACACTGTCTCAGCCTCATCTCTAGCTCCTGAGGGGTCCACAGGCATGGGAACTCTGGAGGAGAGGCCTGCAAGCACAGCATGGCAGCACACCAGAGGTGATGCTCTGTCAGAGCGCAGGAGCCAGGGCAGGAGGGGCACAAGCACAGCATCTGCATAGGAATACCTGGGAAGTGCCAGAGGGACATGATTTAATTTGCTCATTGGTAGTGAGGAGTCTGAAACGAGCTGAGCCAAGCAGGGAGGAGAGAGGAGACTCCTGCCCTGATACGTCTTGCAGCAGCGGTTCTTCACCACCTTGTGCACAGCAGCTCTGCAGGAAGGTGCTGTTCTGCCAGCCAGCCAAGGGTTCATCTCCCTCCCCACCTGCCAGGGCCATGGGCCAACGGAGAGCTGGCAGCACAGAGAAGCAGGTTGGACCAATGAACTTTGAAACAATGTGCTTCTATGGGTTTTGACTGTATAAAGTTTGGGGGAAATCTTGTAAAAGCATGTGTCATGGAATGCTTCCCTCTGCACACCTGGGTTATGTGTGGATAAGACGATTTCTGTGGTACATCCTGGCCAAAACAACACCCTGGCCAGATAATAAACTAATGCCTTGACTCTCTAACATAAAAATGTTTTTGGAGGGGTTTTGTTTTTCCCACAATTTCAGTGATACCAGGGCAGCAGGAGAGTATCCACAGGCAGGAGAGTCCCAGTGTCATCCCAGGCTGGCTCCAGGCTCTCTCTACCTGGGGTGGGGTCTGCCATGGCTGTGGGAAGATAACAAGTCCTGCCTGCACCCACAAGCCTCTGGAGGGAAAAACCCATGGCTGGAAGGCTCCAGTGCCAGACTAACCCAAGCACTGGGTTTGTACTTCTCTGGGTGTCCCTGCAGGGAGCCCTGGAGCACAGCCCACACAGCTCTGAGCCACCAAGTATCCTTCCCACTCTGCATCCTCATCTCACCAAGCATCATGTCTCCAAAATTACCTCTCCAGGATATGTCACCTGTTCCAGGCCCCCATTTGCAGACCAGCTTCCCAAAACCAGGGGTGAGATGTGGTGGGAGGTTGGTGTGCTGGCTCTCAGTGTCTGCTTTCAAGAGCTCCAAGATGCAGTGTAGGGACAGGCTCTGTGCTGGGAAAACCACAGCAGCTCCTCCTAGAAATACAGAGCCTGTGACTGAGGACTGAAAATTCACAACAGCACTGCAGGTGCAGCCAGTGGGTTGCTGAAGGGTGCTGGGAAGAAGGGGGCATCCCATGCAGAGCACAGCCAATGCCCAAGAAATTCCTGCCTTTTCCATGAGTGAAGGTAGAACCAGAGAGTGATGCCACAATGGAGAGAATCTCCCAATCCAGCAGCAGGAGCCACATGACTTCCACCAGTAACTATGGTAACACAGAGCAAATAAATGCTCTTTTCAATCCACGGGCAGAACCTCCTCGTGGGAAGCCCTGGCTGATCCCCACTGCCAGCTGAGTGCTGGGAGCTGGCATGGATGGCCCATGGAAGGAAGGATGAACACCAGCCCCACACAGTGTGTGGTGCTGGAAAGGCCCCTGACAGGGCATTTCAGGAAAAGTATGGCAGAAAAAACCCAGCTTGTCTCCACACCATTCCCAGGAGCTGAAGAAACTGTAGCAACAAGGATGTTTTCCCAGCTGCATTCACACAGCAGCATGGTGTGGAAAAGGGGAAGATCAGGGGGTTTATATCAAATAGGAAAGTCCTGGACAGAGAGATGACAAGGGAAAGGGATTATATTAGGGTAGATGGGGATGTAGGGAAGGGTAGGGTAGGGTAGGGTAGGGTAGGGTAGAGTAGGATAGGATAGGATAGGGTGGAAAGGAACAGAACAGAACAGAACGGANATAGGATAGGATAGGATAGGATAGGATAGGATAGGATAGGATAGGATAGGATAGGATAGGATAGGATAGGATAGGATAGGATAGGATGTCCCTAATTGCCTCATCAGGAAAAATCCCAGGTAAGGGTTAACAGCTCAGGGTGGGCATCAGTTAATTAAGACCCAAATAGAGCAAGAGACACCCCATTTGCAAATGGCCCAAAGTCCTGACTCAGGGAAGGAGGAGGAGCTGAGGGATGGGCCCCCAAGGCCCTGTGACTTCCCTGAGACACCGCAGGAGACACTGAATGAGGAACTGCTCCACAGGGTTTGCTCCATGGCTGGCCAGCGCTTGCTGCCGTGGCCAAGGACAATATATTCATTGCCAGATCTGCATCTGTCATTCCCAATCCCAAAACCAGCTCAGCTCCACTGAGTCTATCAGACCTTCAGACTCAAAGCCCACTTAGGCTTGTCCTGAGCTGAGCTGCATTTTTAATACCTTAACATCAAATTCCCTCATGGCACTTAGGGGGCTAGAGCATTCCTGGCCAAAGCACCTCTGTCCTGCAACAGTGCAACTCCATGCTGGCACTTCTGTACCCAGACCTGTCTTGGGCAGGGCGCTCCCAGCTGGCTTTCCAGATCCCTTCCACCTTGCTTCATAACATGGGCAGAACCGCTGTGGCTTTCAGAAACAGATCCCCTGGCAAGCAGCTCTACAACTTGCCAAAAACCAGCTGAGTCAGGGCAGGTCAGCAGCCCTGGAGCCCCATACGTCAGCACAGAGCAGCCAGTGTCCAGTTCCTGCTCACTGGAAGCAGCTGACAGAAGCTGGAGCCCTCTGAAATTGCTCTTTAGTATGTTTGGTCCATACACAGACAAGGTCCAGGGTGGCAGGAGAGTTATCTGCCACGAGGCCACTGAGAAAATACCCTCAAAAAGGTGGCGGCACATATCATCTGCAAATGCTGGAAAGCCCACCTCATCCCTCTGCTCCTTTCTTGGCATGGAAACAGGCAACTCAAAATCCCTCTTAGGCTGGGTTTAGTATGTTCCATGCCATGCTGTATGGTGAATCCAGCTCAAAAGGAAAAGGCAGCACTGGAGCTGCCACCCTCACGTCCCCCTGGCGAATGTGGGCGCGTTGGTGTCAGCCTGGCAAGCGCCGGGCGTTGGGGCGAGGGGGTGAGTGCTGGTTGCTGTAGGAACAGGAATTCAGCTTGTTCTGCATCCAGGCTCTGGCTCTTTGCCTTTGATGTTGTGTTCACCTACCAGTTTGCATTGAATTTTGTTCCCTCCTTCCATTGCCCTTTCCCTGAGGAAGAAATATCCCTGCACCTCCACAAGGAAGAAGCAGAACTGGCATTAGAGCCTTGGTGTCCCTACTGAGGGGTGGCAGGGGGACATGACATCCTGGGGAGGACTGAGTGTGTGCAGCAACCAGGGGCCAGAGCAGAGCCAGATCTGACTCAGAGTCCCCAGCCAAGGATGCCATTGCTCCTGGGTCTGCAGGGGCCAGGAGGTGCAGCTGTAGCAGCTGTGCTGCTGGTGGTGGGAATGCCACGGTGCTTTCAAACAGCAGGATTGTGGAAAGGACTTAAATTACTCTTGGGTACCTGCTGCAACTCAGCAGGCATGACACGGAGCAGGGTGAGGTCACATGTGCTGTCACTGGTATCCAAATAGTCTATCCCCTCCTCCGGCCCACCTCGGCTTTGTGCATCCTTGTGTCCACTCACTGCACCAATCACAGCCAGACCTGGGCCACCAGGGTGGCTCCACGGGGATCTCAGGAGGATGCTTGGCACGCTGTCCCTCTATTGGCCTGGTCAGTCCAGGGTGGTGTGGAGAGAGTGAGGAGGACTGGGCAGTCCCTGGTGAGTGAAAGGAGGTGGATGCTCTTGTTTCCAGCACCTTCCATCTGTGCAGACCCTTAAGAGTGTTGGTGCCAGGATGTGCAGTGTGAACCATGCTGACTCCACCATGACCTGCATGGCTCCACCTGGGTAGGAGGAGGCTGAATAAATACATGCTGTAGGGAAAATGTAAAATGCAATGTTTTGAAAGGAGATTTTGTTTCCAAGAGCTTAAAAAAACTCCTTGCTGTGAATCAGCAATTTCAGGCGAAACTCAAACAATTTATTAGACCTTTAAGTGCAGGAGAACTGAAACCCAGAGACATTGAGTGAGTCCCTAATGATTAGCATGGAAGGAGGAGAAGGAAGGGGAAGAGGGCTTGGCTCAAGGTGCTTGACCGCAATGCGGGGCAAGGAGACTCCCAGCGTCCCGCAGTTCCAAAGGGTGGAGAGTGGGAAGCTCGGCCCTCAGGGCAGCCACTGCTCAGCCTCTCCGGAGACACGGCATCCCCACAGCTCACCACCGCCACAACTCGTGAGCTCACAGCTACAAGGAAGCTCTTTGTTCTCCGGGACGGCCGCTCGCCGGCAGACGGAGCGCCGAGCGCGGATGGGGCCGGATGATCTGCGGGGAGCCACGGGCCGGCCTGGGGCTGCGGGGCCAGGGCTGCGGCTGGCGCGGAGCTGGCACAGGAGGTGGAGACAACAGCCTCCTCTAGAGGCTTCTGAAATCCACCCTGGGCCCTAGATTCCCGCTCCAAATATTGATTCTGCTGTTGCCCCAGTCTGTTAGTATCCTTGGGGCTTTGAATCTCTTGCCCAGCAAAATGACAGCTCCCATCACTCACAGATAAATTCCATGGGTCAGATATCTGAGCTTATCCCTGCCAGCCAGGGTTCTCATACCACTCTGTCTGGGCTCTGCCTCCTGTAGGGTTCCCTCACTACAGCCAGGCCGGGCACAGTGTTGGGAGAGTTGTCCACTCCAGGTGCGGGCTGGTGGCAGCACGGCTAGACCCAGCCCACGTGAGCACCAAGAGGGCACAGACCTGAGTGCCAGGGTGGGATGAGGCACATGCCAGGCCCCCATCTCCCCTCACCAGCCCAAATCTGGTGAACAAACTGCCAGTGCTGCCAGTGGCCTGAGGGGTGAGAAATTTACCCAGTGACCAATTGCTCTGGACCCTAGAGGCAGGGATTGTCCCTGAGGTAGTGAAAGGTTCATTTGAGCTGCTGGAAACACTGCTAGCAGTGACAGCCACCACCACAGCGTGATGACAACGATGACCACACTGACAAAGAACATGTCCCAGGGTGGAAAAGCAGCAGTGGGAGGAGTGGTGATGGTAGTGGCAGTGATGATAATTGTGGTGCTGGTGGCAGTTATGATGGTGGTGGTGGGGATGCTGGTGTCAGGGGTGACACTGATGCTGGTGGTGGCAGTGATGGTTCTGCCGGTGACAATGCTGGTGGCAGTGGTGGTGGTGACAGTGGCAGTGTGCTCCACACATGGGATGCACAGCCCCTGCACCCACCACTGCCAGGGCTCAGGACAGGGTCCCCCTCTGTGGGTCAGAACCCACTGCCCACTCCTCCTCTCTGTGCCTCCAGCCAACCCCTGCCATGGACCATGTGGTGGATGTCCCCATGAAGACCTGGTGACAGTCTGCCACAAAACAGTCTCCCTTTCAGAACCAGTGTGCCCTGATGCCAGTCCCCAGCATATGCCAGCCACCTCTGCCCGCTGCAGTGCCAGGGCCCTTTGTGCTCAAGCAGCAGCAAGGAATTTGCCAAAGTAAATCCTGATGTCAGCTTCCCAGTGGGCTCTAACAAGGCTGAGGTGTCCTAAAAAGTGGGAAATGGGGGAAAAGGCAGGTGGCCCTTGAGTAATTAAGAGACCTGGTGTTTTGGGGCATGGAAAACTCAGCCAGATTTGTGGCAGCAGGAACTGTTAATCAACCCCCAAATCCTGGGTAACAGAATGGCAATAGTCACTCTTCCAGGACAGGCTGTAGAAGCATCCCGCTGGGAGGTTTTGGGATGGGGTTGACTCAAGGGAATGCCAGGAGAGAGCAGGTGGCAGAGCCTATGGAGGTGTGATCCCATGGTTCAGACCTAGCCCATCCTCTGACCCGGGGTAAAGGATGGGCCAGAGGCTGGTCATCAAATCCAAGGGAGCAGGATCAATGGATGGGAGCAGAACTCCAACAGATGCTACTGGTACTGGACCCCGGGAGGATGTGGAGTGCAGGGGCTGGAAGGCCCTAGAAGGGATCCCAAGCCAGCAAGGCCCCATGGGTCTCGTGGGAAATCCATGACAGGTCACCACAGCTCAGGCAACAGGGCCCTGACAGGGAACAAGGCAGAGCATGCAGGCAAGGCACAAGGCAGGTGGCACATGCCAAATGGATGTGCTGTGGCGGACATGGCACTGGGTCATGGCACAAGGGACACAGGGCATGGCACGGGGGACACGGCACATAGCACATGGGATGTATCCTGGGGGATGCGGCACTGGAACACGGCACACGGACACGCAGCAGAAGCTGTGTGCTGGGGCCAGGGAATGGGGACACGGTCGGGCAGTGCTGCAGGGACACACGGACATGGCACACGGACACAACAGAGGGGCACGACACAGGGACACGACACAGGGATAGGACACACGGGCACGACACAGGGACACGACACAGGGATAGGACACATGGGCACGACACAGGGATAAGACACACGGGCACGACAGAGGGACACGACAGAGGGATAGGACACACGGGCACGACAGAGGGATAGGACACACGGGCACAACAGAGGGACACGACAGAGGGATAGGACACATGGACACGACAGAGGGACACGACACAGGGATAAGACACACGGGCACGACAGAGGGACACGACAGAGGGATAAGACACACGGGCACGACAGAGGGACACGACAGAAGGACAGGACACACGGACATGCCACACGGACACGACAGAGGGACACGACAGAGGGATAAGACACGGGCACGACACGAGCATCCCCAGCCCAGGGCAGAGCCACAGCCGCGTGGGCGGGGCCGTGAAGGGACACGCCCCTTATGCTAATGAGAGCTGAATCACGCTCCGCGGACCGCGGCCGCCGGACAGGACGGGCTCACTTGGGCAGCGTGGAGGGGGGAGCGAGGGCAGGGGATCAGAGCCGGGATGTCGGC
>VXBR01005665.1:77821-94575 GCA_013400215.1 Cisticola juncidis | reverse complement strand
TGCCCGCCGAGTCCCGGCACCGCGGCGGAACTTTCCGCCTTTCCCCGCCCTCTCGCGCTCCCACTCTAGCGGCGCCTCGGCCCGGCCCGGCCCGCGCAGCCATGTCTTCCGGCGCTAGCCCCGAGTACGCCTCCTTCTTCGCCGTGATGGGCGCTTCAGCCGCCATGGTCTTTAGCGGTGAGCACCGACGGGCACTCGGAGGGGCCGGGGAGAGGGTGGGGAGGATGGGAGCATGATGTGGGGAAAGCAGCTTCTCTTTCCCCGTCGCTCCCCTGCCCCGGCGGGGCNCGGGGCTCTGCCTGCCCTGGCCTCCGCGGCGGGGGCTCTTCTCCCACTGTGAGTCGGGCGAGGTTGGTGCTTAAGCCATTCCCTGGATAACGCAAGACCGGTTTTTAACTGGATTAATCATAAATGTGCGGTCGTTTGGCGGGCAGTCCGCCTTAGAGACGTTGATGCCATTGCAGGCAATGGACGGTCTCCTGAGCTACCCCGTGGAACGGGGATGCCGGGGCACGGGGGAAGCCCCGCTCCATGGCCCTCCCTCTGCGTCTCCAGGCAGCGAGCTCAGTGCGGTGTAAATTGGGTCATCCTGCGGCACTGCTCTCCCCACTGAAGGAGCACAGATGTAGCGACCATAAATGCTGGTTTATACCAGAAAGACCATCCTTTAATGCCTTGTCTCTCATAGCCTTGTTAAACCTCCTGCAGTATGTCACTGCTGTTCCTGCACAGTGTTTGCTGGTCCCTGATGAGTGCAGACCTGCTGTTTCCTTTGGAATATAGCATGGGGAAGGCTTCAGCTGTTTTTTTTCCCTAATGCAGATATCACAGTAATTTGGGAATAAAACAGTTAGGAACCAATATGGCTTTCCCTTCTGAAGGCCTAGCCCATGTCTCCACAGACACGAACATACTACCTGGTCTTCATCTCCCACCTCATTTGGCTCCCTTCTAGTACTGAATTGGTTGTAGTTCAAGCTGTGTAAGTGCAGTTGAGGTGCTTGGGATCTCATTGTGTCAATATGGCCACTGGGATGGTGGCTGGGTCTGCAGGATGGCGTTGGGGAAGCTCCTCTTGACTGATAAGTGTGGGAGATGAAATCATGCAAAGAGCCAAGTGGACAGTGGATTAAAACTAGTGTTTGAGAGGAAGCTGTCTAGCCATGCTGGTGTGGACACCATGGACTGATTCCACACCAGCTGTCTTTGTGACTTTAATTTTTGATAAAATAGAAGTTTGATTGGCTGTGTTTAGTCTTGCTAAGTTTGTACCTGGTGGTGGGATGCAGATGTTCATGCTGAGGCCAGTCAGTGGCCTGCCACCTTGGATTTCAGACACTGTATTCACGCTTGACAGATAAGAATTTTCCTGAAAACTCAATGGTTGAAGTGCTGTAGGAGCCAGAGTTGGGACTGCTGACCTGCCTGCCTCTTGGCTACTGAAGATGATGGAGGAAGAAACTAAGACCTAGTTACTTGTTGGGGAAAAAATAGTCAGCAGTTCAGTGCATTTTGCAAAATGGTCTTAAATAGTGAGCTTTCTTTCCAAGGAAGGAGTTGCTTATTTCATTTTGCAGAATGGGTTTTTGGAAGCAAAAGAACATGGCTGTATGGCTCTAGACACCAGAGCCATACAGCCTTGTGATGTGTGAGGGTGCTTCAGCTGAACTATCAGTGAGGGATGCGGACTTGAGTCAGCGCTTTAACAGGCATTTGGAGTGGTGCTGGCGTGTCTGAACCAGCAGGGAAGCCTTTCCTAGATGCTGCAGCATGACAGCATGGTGCGGTGAGATTGCAAGGGGGAGGTTTAACTAGGGGAATGCTAAGTCAGTGCCTAAGCCATATTGATGAAGGTTTGGTGTCCGTCATGCTGGAGCTGGTTTGTAAGAGGTCCTTGATGCAGTGTCAGGTAGTCCTGGATTCAGTGAGCTCAGAGGTCTTTCCTGACCTCAATGATGTTGTAATACCAGCAGGTCTAAGCCATGCAGGTACTCTTGCCAGGGCCAGTGATGGGTTCAGGTGCTGGACAACAGGTTATAGATACTGCTGACGGGAAATTGTTTCTTAGATGTGACCGTTCAGTGAAGTGCCTTGTATTTTCAAGGCAATATGGCAGGGATGTCAGCATAGGATAAACTAAAACTTGTAGTGTTGTGTAGCTTTTGTAAGAGGCATGTGGCATCACAACACGTTCTGATGTTAATTGTTAAAAAAAACACCCTGATTTTGAAGTAAGGAGCTAAATCTGGACAAGCAGTGTAAAACTTTAAAATTGTCCTGGATCAGTGTTAATTAGTGCAGTGATCATGTCTGACTCATGCAGTATCTAAAGATCACATTCTTGTGGAGCTTGTAGTTCCAAGATATGTTTTTAGTAAACACATTCAGGTTCTGTACTGTCCAGGCTAGTTTGATATGAAAACAAGTGACTTGGAGCACTCCTGTGTGATCTGTGAGCATTACTTGCTGATGGTAAATAGATAGCAGAGCTTGTTCTGGTCAGCAAGAGACAAGAGCAGGCTGCTGTGACCTTGGCCATCTTTGAGGCTGTCTGGTTATTTGCAGATTAGAACTTGTTCTCATTGCTGCAGTTCCTTATTTCCCACATGTGAAATGTGGTGGCTCAGGGTCAGGTGCTGTTGAGTGATTAAATTAGTGTCACTTTTTCATGTGATTTGACTGCATCAGAATGGACAAGTATGGTGTTGGGCAGAGCTGTCTGGTTCTGTGTGTGCTGGAGCTCTGTGCAAAGCTGTCACAAGTGTGTCCACTGTGCCCTCCATGGTGAGAGTTGCCCTTAGGCCTGAACTCAGCTGGGTGTTTGGTGCCTTCAATACCTGCTGCACTGCCAAGCAGCTGAAAGATTCCCCATGAAGAGAACTTTGGCCAGCTGTGTTAAATTAGTCCTGTGTCTTCTCATTTTTGCTGCAGAGCCAATTAAATAGTACTTTTCTTTTAATCTAGGGCTTTAGATATTATAGCAGTTGTTTGGCTTTTAAGGGACCTCCATGGTGAAATAGCTGGCTCAAAACATGTAGCTTGATGCAGCTGACAGCCGTGCACAGTCTGATTCTGGAAGGCATCATGACTAAAACAACTTGCATCCTCAAAGGCAAATGGCATCTGTGCTTCCCAAAATACTGTCTGAGAGATGGGGAGGTTGAACAGGAGAGCTGCTTGCAGGTAAAAATGAAATGGCAGAGTGCAGCTGAAGGTAATTTTTACTTCAAATGAGGGTGCTTGTTATGTGGGCTGGTGTGTAAGCTACCAGACTGTCTGCAGTGGAGATTAGCCTAAGCCTTCATCCTTAACAGCAGGTAAATCAGTGGATGGCTAAGACCTAAGTGCTGTGACAGAAGTGAGGTAGGCGATATTTCTACAGCTTGAGAATGAGGGGAGGCATCTCAAGAAGGGCATCATTTCTTCTCAGTAAATGCCAGTCCTTGGAACATCTGAAAATGAGCTGGATCTTCAGTATAAGCTATAAGCTGCAGGGCGTGGCTTAAGCAGTTATGCTGCAGTTTGTATTGTGGCTTCTTGATGGATCTGTGTCATCCTGGAGTCATTACACAGCCTGCAGGTGCTTCCCCTCTGGTGGGTGCACTGGGAGTAGCAGTGGCCATGGGTGACAGCTGCCTCAGGACCTCCTGGTCAGCTTCCTTTTTTCCTTCCTAGAACTGGCCTCTTCCATCTCCAGAGCCTGACTCGTTTGCACACACATGTTGCAAGGTGAACAACATCCCAGCCTGAGCAGGCTGTTGGGTACTCCTTGAAGCAATGGTTTACAGCGGTGTGTGCTTCTCCAGCAAGGCATAACTGGCTGCACTTGCTCCTTTCAGACTGTGAATCCTGTGAGCAACACTTTGGGTCAGGCTGCTCTGGCCACAGGAGTGTCTTCTGAGTGCAGGCAGGGGACCTGGGCTGTGCCATGCCACAGCAGTGGGGCAGCAGAGCTGTGCATGCTGCTCAGTGCTCTGAGCTCCCCTGAGACCTGCTGGTTGGGAAGGGATCTTGCTAGGTAGTGTCACACACTGCTGTGCCAGTCAGAACCTGGAGTACACTCATCAGCCAGTTTGTGAAACGGGTCACCCTTAAGGTGTTGGGAGGGAGCCTCTATGATGATAAAGATGTGTAACAAGTGGCTGGATGGACCCTGCTGCTTGCAGAAGGACAAGCCTGTGCTCCATGGTATAAGTGCTGTACCATACTTAAAAAATCAAAGAGCTCTGTGTGTGACAATCCAGAGTACCAATTGAAGCAGCTCTTGGACAGTGCACTGGCAGTTTATTTTTTTTTCCTTGGACTGCTGCTATTACAGCAATGTCTCAAGGAGCTGGTGGTTTTTTAAGATGTCAGATGTACTGACCCAAGAGTAAAAGGCCTGGCAGTCTTGGAGAATTTTTGATAATGCTGTAGGCTGGCAGTGACAGGCCTGATGGAAATACCCACACCCTTTCATTACATTATAGAAGAAAAAAAAGCTGTCCCTAATCCTGAAACAGGTGACTCACTGAAGGGTTCAGAGTCTACAGCTTCCTGTAGGGCAGCTTCCCTGTTTAACCCCTCAGGTTTTCATTGGGGAACAGGTTTCAGCCAGTGTGATGGGAATTTGCATATGCTCTAGTACAGTTCCCTTAACAGTTTCTGTTCTGTGCAGATGCACCTGGTCAGAGCAGCAGGGTTTTTCTAAGAGTATCCATTACTGTAACCTGAGGTGGAGCTCTTAAATATGGTGGGGTAGGAGGGGGCAGGGCCAACCTGTGGGAAGCAATCTGTTTCTTTTGGAGTGCCTAGGCTTCTGGTACGGCAAAGCAAGGGCTGTACTTGACCTGGATGTCACCTCTAACATTTCAACAGCCTTTTGAGAACAACCTGCTCGGGAATGAATAGATGTTGAATTGGTGTCTGTCTTCTCCCAGGGAAGCCTGCCTACTGCAGAGGGCAGCCTGTTTGATAATGACTAGTTTTAAAAGGCTCCAGATCTTAAGTCCTTGTCCCAAATGGTTTTTCATGCTTGCTGTGATGGTAACCAGTGGTATCCTGATTAGAAATCTGACTTTTATTACTAGCTCACTTCCAATGTAGGGGAATTCTGCATGTTAGTGCTCTGGAAATCTCTCACATGCTTTGTGGAAATCTGCTTCATCATGGGACATGGGAGGAATCCCTAGCTCTGAATGGACTAAATGCTGCTGGAGTGTATATGGCTGGTTCTGAGCCTGTTCCTGGGCTGAGCCTATCTGAATGTATCAGCTGGTGAAACTGGATCTGTGCTACTGGATCTCCTGACTTGGAAGGCTCCTCACAGCTTCCTTCTGTATCAAGGGGGTGACTTGCATCTGACTTAACTGCAAGATTACTGTTCTTGGTGTGTGACCTGACTGAGCACAGTCACCTGCTGGAGCAGGAAAAAGTTGGTCTGATGCTGGGACTGCCCTTGGTCTGAAGAGCAAGATGCTAGCAGAGCCCTATGGAAAGCTGTGGCAGTGGCAAGACTACGACCAGTCTTCAGTCTTTGACAGTACAGCCTATCTGGCAAGTGACTGTCTAGTTTTATGTTTGATCCTAGAGTTGCACGGCCTCACTCCCTCTGCTATCACTGTTAAAGGGGCAGCTATGGTGAGGTGCCAGGCAGCATATTGTCAGCCCTGAGGGGAGGGCATTTTGCCCCCAGGAGCAGTACATAACTCTGGGCTGTGAGTTCAAGGAGTAAGTCAAGTATTTCACAAAGGAGTTAACCTTTGAAACAGGCTTACTGGGAGTAGATGGTTGAGTGATGTGCATTGAAACTTTTCTCTGTTGTAACACCATTGAACTTCCAAATGGCACAATTCCTGGTCAGAGACCAGCACAGATTCCTTCTCTGGTGAACTAGATAGGTGGAGTGCTTCTCCACCTGCCAGGTAAATGTTTTCACAGGTCTGCCTCTTTAAAGATAATGTTTGGAGCTTGCTTGGTCTGTATGTTAGAGGTGAGGGAGGTGGATGAGCTGATACAAAAATCTAGTCTTGATGTGTAGCAGAGGTACAGCTCTTGCCCAATTTCCAGTGTATACCACAGAGATCTCAAACCCTGTTCACCGAGATTTTGGAAAACACGTCCTTCCAATCAATCAGAGATGTTTCAGTGTGGCATATGAAGTATATGTGCTTCAGTTCAGAATTGCTGCAAGGCAGAGGTGCAAGATGTGCAGGAACATTGTCTGGGGTGTCTGTAGCCCAAAATTGAGTGGCTGTGCCATGGTGGGAAGCAGGTATTGTCTTTGCCACCTAGCCTATAATACTGGCATAATGTCGAAGATGCAAGGACAACTTGCCAGGCTAGTAAAGTACTGTAAAGCTGCCTTGTAAGGTGCTGGAGATGTCTTTTGGTTGAAGTGGTGGTAAAGGCTTCTTTGAGAACAGATGTGCCAAGCTCTGTGTGGCCACCAGTGGGAGTTCAGTAGCGCCTCAGTGGCATCTAGGACTGTCATGTGAAGACATGGTAAAACATAGGCTTTCTTTTGCACTGTGTCTAAAACAAGTTTAAGGTGTAAGATCTGGCCTTTTCTGGGCTTTTACCTGGGAACTGACAAACTCGTGCTGCACTGCCCTTCCACAGAAGCTTGAGCAAGTTGACTTTCTGTAACTGGGGTTACAAAATCACCTTCTCTAACACCACTGCACTAATTGCAACACCCTTGAGTAGCTTCATGCTTTGAGGAAGTGATGACTGATGTAACTTTAAATAGTGAACTTCCCTCATGAGCCTCTGCATTTTTTGAGAGGTTTGTAAAAGGTTGCAGACAGGAGAAGTGGTTTCTGCTGAATTCTATACCCAGGGTAGATAGTGGAACCAGGATTCAGGCTTAGTTCCAGCCATTAGAAGATGCTTCTTCCAACAAAAATTGTTCCTAGTTCAAGTCAGCAATTTCTTTCTAGACTTCCTAAGGGTTAGACCCTAAACAGAGCTATCAATGAAATGGCAGATTAAGTCCATGTGCTAATTTCCAGGTTCGTCTTATATTTGCAGATACAACCTGCTCCTGGCTCAAGCTTCTGAAGTTGAGTACTAGCCCTGAATTGCCCAAAATAGCCCTTTATATCACTTGGTGCTAGTCAAGGCTGAAGAGCTTTTTCTAGCACAGAAAAAAAAATGGTCATGAGACTTTCCTTTTAGGTTTTTTCTGGTTTTTTTACTAAAACTGAACTTTTTTCTGAGAATGAACCTTAGTGCAGCAGTTCTGCTGATATGAATAGTCTGGAGTTTTAGTGCCAAGCCAGGAGGATGGGTCCAAATATGGGCTTTATGGGAGTGCTGGATGAGAAGCAGGAAAGCATATATGCAAACTCCTCCCAATACCTCCCAGCAGCTCTTTGGGACAAGATGTACAATCTCACCCTTGGATACAGGCAGATACAGATCTTTGTGGAACAAGCAGGTGTCCCGTGGAGAAACCTCAGTTCTCTGTGAGTGGAGCAAACTTAATTAAGTCTCAGAACAGTACAAAGACTTAAAATGTCCATGGTTTAAATAGTCCAGCAGCCTTTTAGAACAGATGCAAGAATATTTTCTTGCCAAATAGGACTGACCTCTGAAGACAATCTTGATGGTGTCAGAAAAGGAGATTGCCTGACCTTCCATATGCCTATCTCTGCTGCTTCAAGAACTTATTCTTGGGTGGCAGCTGATACGCGTGTCATCTCTGGGTGATGGTGAATGCCGTAGGAAGCTGTCGAGTTCCCAGAATACTCTGCAGTAAGACTGGAAGGAAAGGTGTCTTTTCAAGTACTGCAGAATCAAAGAATGAGGTATTTGAGGAAGCTTCTGTGAGAATAATAGAAAGTTTTCAAGGCAGAAGTTACTTTTGGGTAGTGATTTATACTCTTCCAGCAGGTCTCAGGTACAGGTGATAAGCCCATCATTCTATGCAGGTCTGTGCATGCTCAAGTGTTGACAGAGACGATGGGTAAATTTAAGGTGTAAGGTGGTGATGGTCTTCTATAACCTACAAGCCAAACTCTTTTTCATGGTTCCAGTGGTTGGATTGACAAGTGTTTGGACTCCAGTCCTTCACAGGTGAGATCATGCTCTCCATGTGCCAGAACTTTTCACCAAAGAATGACATGGAGCAGTAATACTTGAGTTTGCTTCTATCTCAAATGTGCCATTGCAGCTTCATCAGACACACTAACTACAGAGCCAAAGCATAGGGAAACGTGGGAGAACAGGCTCCATGAAGGAGATCTGTGCATGTGAACTCAGTTCAGGTGGCCCAGCTCACAGCTGTGTTCTGCAGAGTAGACAGATGTGCTTTTTTGTGCCTTGCGGTGTGGGCTCTGGGAGAGCACAAACACTGGAGTTCCCCTTCGGGTTTTGGCCCCTAAGCAGGGGCATGGATAGCTGCTGGGGGCGTGCCCTGCTGTGAAGCTGGCCTAGGAAGATGATCTGCTATCAGTAGTGTTAAACAGTACCTCTTACTCATCTTTGGAATAGGACTCTGGGTAGGTCAGTTCCTCATCCCTTAGGGGAGTATTCCTGGCTGTCAAGTGACTGTGTTAGTTTTGCACAATCCTTCCTTGTGCTGACTTAGCTGTTCTAATTGCAGCCTAGTGAAAGAAATGGTATTTGGGGATGTGTCTAATGCATTTTTTTTCTCTTCCAGCCTTGGGAGCTGCTTATGGAACAGCGAAGAGTGGCACAGGTATTGCAGCCATGTCTGTCATGAGGCCTGAGCTGATCATGAAGTCCATCATCCCTGTGGTCATGGCAGGTATTATAGCAATCTATGGCCTCGTAGTGGCAGTGCTCATTGCCAATGCCCTCTCACCTGACATCACGCTATTCAAGTAAGTTGCTGTATCTGGTGGTTTTGTTTCAGACTGTCCTGTCACAGTTTGATGCTTTGTGTGGGGGTGGTTTTGGCTCAAGGCCCCTGGAAGGGCTGGCAGTGCTAAATGCTGCTGGGCTAGCCTTAGGAACATGGGCTGGATTCCAGCTGTCCTGCTGGGTGCCTCAGCCCCAGTGGAGCTGCCTGCTCAGCTGGCTGTACTGCCTGTCACAGACCAATTGGGCATCCCACTGCTCAGGTGGTGAGGCTGTGGCTTGAAGGAAGCTGTGTACAGGCAGCACTGGGATAGGAGGCAAAGCTTGTGTCCTGATGCCAGACTGTAGATCTGGATGCACAGGTGTTTCCAATACTGTCTAAATAGTTCTGCTGTTGCCTGGGAGATGCAAGTGAATAATTAATACTGCTTTTGCGTTATGTGCTGGTAAATCAATCCTTGAGCTATACATCGGGTCTCTATAGCAGCTACAGTCTGAAACTTAATCTGCTCTTGGCTTCTTAGAACAGCTGGAATTGGTGTGATTAAGCCCTATTGGAATTAAACAGTGCTGCTGAAGTGTGACAGGCATCTCTGTTGCTGTACAGGCTGTACCTGTGAGCAGAGCAGTATGCTTGGCCTAACAAGACATGCTCTGAAACAGCAGATACAAATGGTCCTTTGCAATTACCAGGTGGGCAGGCAGTGTTAAGGACTGCTTCTCAGGACTGCTTTCCTTCATGCAAAACTAGACCATTCCTGCCCAGCTTCTGCAGTGCGAGACACCTGGGTGTGCTGTGACACTATATAAGGTTGCTCAAGGTTGGAGACACAGCAGCTACTAACAGGCTGCACAGCACTGTGGGACAGGCATTGCTGCAAGTGCTAGTAAGTGCTGCTCTGACAGCACTCTGAGCCTGGTGGTGGCCAGATGAACCTGGTAACTCATTTTGGTGTATGAGCCACATATGAACATCAGATGAAGATCCTTCACTGCAGCCTGTTTCTTTAAGTATCAGAGTTGGGAGCAGCAGCAAGTGTCTGCTTTGAGACACATTTGGCTTGTTGAAAGAGTTAGGGGCTTAAGACTGGGTGTCCTGTTCCTTGCCACTGAAACTCTTCCATCTCTGTCCCACAGGAGTTTCCTTCAGCTGGGTGCTGGCTTGAGCGTGGGTCTCAGCGGTCTGGCTGCTGGCTTTGCCATTGGCATTGTGGGCGATGCAGGCGTCCGGGGCACAGCGCAGCAGCCCCGGTTATTTGTGGGGATGATCCTCATTTTGATCTTCGCTGAAGTCTTGGGTCTCTATGGCCTCATTGTTGCCCTTATCCTCTCCACGAAGTAAATGTTGCGGTATGATGTAAAGAGATGTAACAAATCTATGTTTAACAAAAAAAAAAAAGCTCCAGAATGAAAATGGTTTCTCCAATGTGTACAGTTGTCCCAATTTGGTAGTTGATCTCTTGTAAATGCGCAATATATGTTAGTGACTTGTCTGTCCTGTGTGTACTTCAATATTAACTTGGATGGGCTGCTCCAAGCCTGCTGCATGGCTTGGGGTGGCCCGTGTGCAATTTTCCACCCATTGCTGTTAGTATTTTATGTATAAATATGAACTAGAAATGTAATTTTTTTCTCTTCACTGGATGTTTATTTATAAAAGACTTGACATGTTCATACATCTATGGAGCAAGGATTTTCAATTTCCCATGCTATATATTAATCTTATATATAGGTAGATTACACTGTGGGGTCAATTGTAAGTGCAGAGAATTCCTTGGATGTAATTTTGATTCTAAAGATTGCTGTAGTGTCCTGGTATTGGAGTATGAGAATTTTGTGTTTTATTACAGCAATTGTCCGAAACACTCCTGTGTTTCAATAGTAACTGCGTATGCTTCGGCATCAGTCGTGCACCCAGTGTTGGGTTACAAACTTCTACCATGTTTCCAAATAAAACTTCCTCACTACATTGCTGTAATGAGTCCCTGGCTCTGATTTCCAGTTGTTGCTGCTCCTTTGGGGAGAGGGTGAAGTCCCTCAAGGAAGGTAGGTTCCTGAAGTGACCGGTCAGCATGCCGGAGTGATGCTGCCACAACTTTCCCTTTCTCCTGGGCCATGCCCATGTGGTTCCCAGCTGCTGCCATGGGCCATATTTGTGGTGAGCAGGGATGCAGGACTGTGCTCACCCTGATCACGTCTGGCTCAATGTGATGCTCTGTAAGCAGAGGTCAGGGAGCTTGCAGCCTGCACCAAAGGCCAGAGAGAAAGGGTGCAGGCTGCAGCCTGTGACCAGGAGAGGAGCTGCCTTGTCAGGAAACAAGCAGCCTGTCTGTGTGCAGGCCTCGCAGAAGCTGAACTGATTGAAAGCTGTACTGTGAACAGTAATTGCCTCTGAAGTACCTCAACAATAGTCTCATCAACAAAATGGCTTCAGTCAAGAACTTGTATTTTTATCTTTGAAAATCACAGGACCATTTGAGCTGGGAGATTCTGCTACTGTAGCTACTGAGAGCTGGAGCAGCCTCCTCTGGCTTGATGATTAGAGTACTGCCAAGCCTCTATCGGAAATATGTGTTGGACCATTTCAGTGGTAAAGCTTGGTCCCAGTTAACACTGGGAAGTCTGTGTCTTGGAGAGCAGAGCCAAATGTTCAAGCCAAAGTGTTACTACTTAAACACCTGGTGCTAGCAGTGCCTTTGGCATCAAACCAAGATGATTGCATGTGGAGGGATGTCACCTGGGTGGGAATGAAAATGCTTGTGTGTGTTTCACTGAGGTACCTGTCCAGTGAGTGGTGCAAGTACCATGAAGAGCTGTGGCCAGAACATAAGGAATTCACTGAAGCTGTTTGGAGCTTCCAACCTAGTGAGGATGTTGCCTAGCCCAGGCTTGGTGTCACTGTGTGCACCTTCTGGGTGTTCAGGAGACTGTAGCTAGGAGCCAGTCATCAGGGTCAACAGCAATTATTAACAAAGGAATGGGCTGATTTTTTTGCTGTTTGCTAAAACACTGATCTCTGCAGTAACCTCTCAGCAGGCTGGATCAGGGCTGGGCTGGTTTTGGTTGGGAAGGGCTTTGTGTCCCAGCAGTGTGAGTAGAGATGGTGGTGGGGCTGTACAGAGGCATGAGCTGACTGAAAGAAAATCATACATGCATGCTGAAGCAGTGGTGGGGGGAAGGAGAAATTCCTGATCTGAATGGTTTTGGCCATTCTTTTCATCAGCAGAAACTGTAGACTAAACCTCTGAATTAGGCTTTTTCCCAGGGGTCATAAAGGTTTATGGAATCTGTAGGTTAATTGTGTCTCACATGACTGCAGAGGAGGCCTTCCTGATGTAGTCCGACAGCTTGCAGCTGTGGAGGTGAATCCCAAACCTATTCAGGAGAGGATGCTGCATCTAGCTTGCAGTTCTGGTGAGAGGAATTGAATTTGGCAAATCAAATCATGTGCGAGGATAGGAGAGGGTCCTAGCTGGGGCTGCAAATACGCTTAACATCTGGGTTTACTTTCTATACGGGGACACTACTGCCAGTCTTTCTGCCAATCAACAAGAACGTGAGCAAATTTGCATTTAAGAGAAGAGCTAAATACTCTCAATACCAAGGGCAAGTAGGAATTGAAAGGCCCCCTGTTCCAATCAACCCTAAGGTCCCTTGTAGGTTGGTGACATTGTGCAGAGACAGTTTATAGATACTTGCAGAACCAATGCAGGGAAGATCCCTTCAATTGCATTTTGCTTCATGCCTTAGAACATGAAGCCTTTGTCATTAATATATAAACCCATGCAGGAAGAACAGAGCTGGGGTGAGCATGGACTGGGGGAGGATTGTTTGTGCCACGTACCTGCAAGTACACCAAGAGTCAAATCAACAGTCTGCACATGCTGCCTCAGCCTTCAGTGATGTTCTGAATCCTGTGATGACTCCCAGCTGAAAACACATTTGGAGTCCTTTACTGTTACTATTGCATCAGTACATTTCTCAAGTGATTTGGGGCATTAAGAATATGAGGGACTTTGAGGTTTTTGAAATTCCTTTACTGCCAGGAGCAAGGCAGCTCAGAGGGCAGTCCCAGCTGGCAGAGATTGACTCGGGGGTTGGTTTGGAAGAGGTGAAGGGAGTGGCTGTGCTGGCACAGCCATGGTGCTTTGGTGCTCTCTGCGTGGCTGGGAGTGCGGAGAGGAGAGAGGAGAGGAGCCTCTGCAGCAGCAGCACAGGGACAGGGCCATCTGCAGTCGGTGTAGGCTCAGGGAGGTTCAGGACCTGCTGCCAGCACAGACAATGCCTCTACAGAGCCTGCTGACCTTGTTCTTTGTTATCCCATTCACACTGTTTTTTGACTGTTTTCCAAAGGCTGCATTTTTTTCACTGCTGCTGGAGAAGCATTTTAAAGTTTCTGGATTTATCTCTGATTGCTCAGAGAGAGACTGGCTTTCCTGGGGAGATCTGGCTTACAAAGAAGCATAGTAACCTGGAAAAGTAAATAAGCTTTAAGGAAATAAAAATCTTGTTATGAGAAACTGATCCCAGAAACCAAGTCGCAGTTTTCAATTACAGAGTAACAACAGAGCTAATGACTACACCTCTCAGTAAGCCTTGTTTCCCTTCCCAGGTTGGGGATATTGATTTGTAGGGCATTCTGCTGTTTCCAGCCCACCACCACTGTGCTCAGGTGAGAGTTACTTGTCTCTGATGCACAAGACTTGAAACCTCTGGTCTTAATTTTACAGATATTAACCATCTTTTTCTCTTGACATGATTAAATTAAATGCAGAACAAGTCTTTGCAATGGCACTTGCCCTGAAGTGTGAATTTTCTGTTTCAGGGTCAAAGGATTGTGTCCCAAAATGCTTCTCCATTTTTATTTCTGTTAAAGCTAATAAATGGTTTTTTTTTTCTGCAAGACACACTTCAGTGAGCTCCTGAGAGCCACAGCTTTGCAGCTCATATCAGTGGTTTTCAGCCTGGTTCTTGTGTCACAACACAAAAGCACACAGGGAAAAATCCTGCCCTGACTTTACAGTGTTTAGGGGCTGAGGCTTTTGGGGCCCACACTGTACCCACAAGGTACCTACAGACCCCTGACAGCTCCCTCTGACCTGAGAGAGCACAAACCAAGCGGGACACAGCTCCTGGAGAACTTGGCTTGTCTTTGGTGGCTTGTCTTTGCCACATTTTCCTTTTGCTGAGGGACAAGCTGCCCTCACCACAAGATCAAGTCTGGCTCTTCGGGATTCATCAAGGGGATACCAGGGACTAAAAAGACTCCAGAGCCTTTTCTGGCACTTTGAACTGCACTGTCTGTGCTGTTACACCTGTGCTTTCTTCCTTTGCCTTTGGCAGAGGGGAGAAGGGTGACTTGAGTGGCAGAGACTGAATTCAGCCACCCTCTCCTAATGGCTGTCTGCATGAGGTAGGCTGAGGACAAATCTTGGGAAATCGTGTATATTCCCAAGACTGGCACTTTGTTCTAAGCAGCCTCCATGGCTTTTCTTACACATCTTTGTGAATGCCTGTGTAAATCAGAAGACAAGGCTATATTTCACCAGCCCCTCATGCAGCAGCAGTGCCAGCCCCAGCCCTGCTCCTGCAGCTGCTCCTCAGTTCCTCCCAAGTGTGCAGGTACAACTGCTCTTGCTGCCAGGCAGTGAACCTAATTTGGGAATTGAGCCAGGTTTATAATAGCTCAACCTGAAGGGAAAAAAACCCCCATGTTTGCTAAAGAAAATGCAGAACTACAGCTTGTGATTCCCTCTGCCTGTCAGTGGGGCAGTGGAAAAAAAGAATATAGAATTATTATTAGAGGACTGTGCAGTATTCGTGATGCAAGATGGAGTTAATTTAATGCTGAGAAATAAAAAGAGAACATCCAAAGGAGTAAGACTAGCAGTGCATGCCATAAGCTGAGCTGGATGACATACCTGCAGCCTCCAGGAGCAGATTCCCATCACTTAACACAGTCTGTTCAGTTGTCCCAGCAGTGCAGACAGCAGGTCTCAGCACTCTGATCCAGGCTTAGGACAGGCAGCCTGAGGAAGTCTTGGATCTATGTGGCTGGAGGGTTCTCAGATGAAGTTCTATCACTGCTCTGGGTGGGCCAGAGGTGGGATATTAATGCTGGGTGTTCCTATCTGTGCAGTCAGTATTTGCCTTTACCTCAGCGTCTCTTCCACTGCCAGCTGAAGTTAGTGTCACAGCCCTGTCAGCTTGTATGTTCCTGGGGTAGAGACCTGTTTTGGCCACAGGCAGTTTGGATGCCATACATGCCTTCTGACATCCAAATTCGATTTAGCAGCTTGGATGGGTCCTTTCTTCTTCACAGACAGATAAGCAGGGCTGAGAGCTGTTTTTAGGATTTATCTTATCAACTTCTAATTTTCTAATAAACCTGACGGGTTTCCTCAGCGCCACCTTTAGGAAGCTAAAGATCATTCCTAGCAATACAGTGCTGGGTGTCACAGAAGTGCATAATTTCCTGAGGAAAACCTTACAGCTTATTCAGTTCCATCCACTCCTGTCATGGGCAGGGACACCTTCCACTAGCCCAGGTTGCTCCAAGCCCTGTCCTACCCGGCCTTGGAGACTGCCAGGGATGCAGGGGCAGCCACAGCTTCTCTGGGCACCCTGTGCCAGGGTCTCACCACCCTCCCAGGGAACAATTCCTTCCCAATATCCCATCTAACCGTGGCCTCTGGCAGTGGGAAGCCGTTCCCCCTTTTCCTGTCCCTCCAGGACATTGTCCATAGTTCCTCCCCAGCTCCCCTTTAGGCCCTGGAAGAGCCTCTAAGGTCTTCATCTCTTCTCCAGGTGAATATCCCCAGCCCTGCCAGCCTGACTCCAGAGCAGAGGGGCTCCAGCTCTTGGAGCATCTCTGTGGCCTGAAACTATTCTTAGCCTGAAATTCCTAAAACAGTGCTGCACATAGCTTTCCTAGCCTCAACCGTCATCATTCCCATCTCTCCCTTTCAGGCCCCTTTCCTAGCATCCTGCTGGCAATAGGAGCAGATTGTAGTGTGGACAAGCACTGACATCATGCAATGATAAGCATGGCTCAAAACCTAATTAAAATCCAATTCCAGGCTAAACAGGGATATTATATTCATACTCGGTTATATTCCCCAACACTTTTCTTTCCTGGAGAAATTCATCAGCAGTGCTGGAGCCAATATCAGCTGGGTGCAATCATGTCTCATCAGCTTCCCTCAGGTACACGGGGACCAGTGGACCCAGGGTGTCACAACGGGGGTCTTAGGATGGAGGTGTCAGGATGGGGATCTCAGGACGAGGTTTCTGTTTCTGCATGGGTTCTCGACATGTCTCACAATGGGGTCTTAGGATGGGGATCTCAGGATGGAGTCTCCTGATGGGTGGGGACTCAGCATGGTTTCAAAATGGGGTCTCAGGATGGGCTCTCATGATGGGGTCTCAACATCGGAGGGGCTCCAGGGTCTCAGGATGAGGTTCAGGATGGGGTCTCAGCATGGGGGTTCAGGGTGGGGTCTGACGAGGACGGCTCAGGATGGGATCTCAGCATTTGGGTTCACGATGGGCGCTGATGAGGAGGGTTTCCGCCGCCGACCTTCTCAAGATGGCGGCGCCCTTCCTGTGATGGCGGCTCTCGGGGCCGATCGGGAAGGGAATCCCGACACGTGCCGAGCGCTCACGTGACCAGGAGCAGGCGGCGCTGCGGGGTGGGGCCACGCCCAGGCCACGCCCCCTGCCCCGGTGCCCCCGAGGTAGGGACGGCACCGCGGGCACGGCGCTCCCTGGGCACCGCGGTGAGGCCCGGCCGCACGGCCCCGCGGGGACTGTTCCTCACAGCGTCGGCTCACAGCGCCGGGCAGGGAGAGAGCTCTCTCTCCGCCTCCCCCGGGGCGGTGCTCCGCTGCCCCCGCCCCTCACCGACTGCCCAGTCTCGCGGCAGACGCTCGCACCGTAGCCGCGGCCTG
>VXBR01005665.1:38889-77807 GCA_013400215.1 Cisticola juncidis | reverse complement strand
CGATGCCGTCTAACAAATCCGTCTCGGACGCGCCCATCGTCCAGTTCACCAACTGCCGTATCCTGAGGGACCACCAGCTCCAGAGGTGAGGCGGGGAGCACCGGCGGTACCGGAGTGGCTGGGGTAACTGGGGCTGTTGGGGCTACCGCGATGTCCGGCGGTACCGGGGCTGTCCGGGGATATCGTGGTGCCCGTGGGTACCAAGGCTGCGGGGGTACCAGGTTTATGGGGGCTCCCGGACGGGTTGCCGACCTGACACCTGCAGTGCCGAGGGACAGTCGCCGGTTCCCCCTGCGCACCGACTGTTTGCCCTCACTCCGCCGCGCTCCCACCATCCCATGTCCCCTCTGCCAGGTTTTGGTGGGAGATGCGGCAGGTGTGGTGTACGGTCCCTGTCATTTTGTCTCTTCTGCCAGCCCCCTGGCACTTTCGCCATCACCACCACCACCTTTGAGGGGCAGCCCATGAAAATCCCATTCCCGTAAGTTTTGTTGAGTGAGAGCCAGGCAGACAGGGCTGCTTGCTGTGTGCCGGCTGGAAGAGTGTCCCAGCTGTGTTCTGGCAGACATCACAGAGCAGGAGGTGCTGGTGGGGTCCACTCTTCCCAGGGTCACGTCACTGGGGCATGGCCACCTGCTCCACATGCTGTAGATGGCACCAGAGCTTGGTGTGTATGACTGTCCCTCCAGGGAGGACCTGTGGGTTCGAGAGGGGAAGATCCTCAACCCAGAGAAACTCTTCTTTGACGAGAAGGGCTCTGCTGATGTCCAGCTGGACTGCAAGGACAGCATCATCGCCCCAGGTTTCATCGATGTCCAGATCAATGGTACAGTGAAGCTACATGCACTCATGGACTGGGGGTGTCCTGGGTTTGTCCATCCCTGACCCCTAGCCCGACTGCAGGTGTCTTTGTCCTGCCCATTACCACGTTTCAGCTGCTCAAGGGAGGTGTGAGTCACCCAACCAATGACAAATAGCAATTCTGCCTGTGGTTGCTGCTGTTGTGTAAGTGATCCCCTTTGGCCAGGTGAGAGTTTCTTCTGAACTCATTTTTATCTATATTTTATCCTGCCCCTGCACTGGCAGGATCCCTGCCCTACCCTTTCCAGGATATGGCAGGAGAGGGCAAGACTTTCCAAGGGAACAATAACAATTAACTGCAATAGCTCTCTTCAGAAGGAAAAAATGGGCTTGTTCTATGATAGCTAAAGTTGGAAGTCAGATCCCTTTTCAGCTGGGAATCGTCACATTTTGCCCTGCATCAAAATAAAACGGGCGTGCCTCCAAAACGCTGGGATGCTGTGGGGAAGAGCACTTCAGGGGGCAGCAGTGGTGAGATTTGTACTTGTGGAACCTTGGAATGTAGGACAGAAGTGCTGGTGGAGCCCTCTGTGTCAGTGCCCTACAAATGGAACATCTCCCTCCAGTCACACAGTCTTTCTTTGGTGTTTCTGGGTGGAACACATTCATTGGGGAAGCTACAATTTCACCGGTTCTGTTTGTGGTGCAGGAGGCTTCGGGGTGGACTTCTCTCTGGCTACGGATGACTTCAAATCAGGTATTGACCTGGTCAGTCAGAAAATCCTCTCCCATGGAGTGACCTCTTTCTGTCCCACCCTGGTGACTTCTCCTCCATCTGTGTACCACCAGGTAAGGGGCCTTCTCTTCTCCCATCCACAGGGTGATCAGGGTATGAGGAGCTTGGTATCAGGAGGTGGGTAGGCCAAGACTGGGGTAGCTGCCAGGGCAGAAAAACTGTGGGCATGAGGAGCTGGACTGTACACTGGGTTTCTTGCCATCAGCCTTTAGAATGCTGAGACAGCCATGTCTCCCAAACGAGCTCTGCACACCAAGGTTTGGATACAGCTTTTTCTTTGTGGGCTGTGATGGTCCCAAGTTGTCCAGCTACAAATCTCCCTGTGGACCTGATGTCTGGGTCTGATTTGACAGGCTAGGGGGCTGTGTCTGGGTTGCCATGCCTGACAAACTCCTTTCTTTAGGTTCTCCCTCAGATCAGTGTAAGAAATGGTGGAACCCATGGAGCAGGGATCCTGGGTAAGTGCATTCGTTCCTCTGAGGTGCTACACTAGGTGGGCAATTATCTTGTTCATGGTTGAGGTGAAAGAAGTCATAGAGCACAAATAGTGCTGGAACTCTTGGTGTGAGGGATGCACAGGTGCACACAGACCCACCTTGTCCTTCAGACTGTGCCTGGCCTTTGCTGTGTTCTCTATCATTGTACACACACTGCTCCAGCCCCTTTGGGGCCCCTGCAGCAATGGCAATGGGGTGGCTTGGCTTGGCCAGTGGCCAGCACTGCATCCTCACTGTGCGGAGTTCACAGTTGCCTGAGCCATGTGTTTTGCTGTAGAAAAATGGCAAGAGTGCAGCTAGAGCAGAGTAGATACAGCAGGTTTTTGGTCCTTGTTGGAGCAGGAAGGGTCATTGTTCTTTGTTCCTGTTTGGACAGGAGCCCACCTGGAAGGGCCGTTCATCAGCAAGGAGAAGAAGGGTGCCCACCCGGAACATTGCCTCCGCACCTTTGAGGCAGGTGCCTTCCAGGACCTGCTTGCCACCTATGGATCCCTGGACTGTGTCCAGATAGTGACCCTGGCCCCTGAAATGAGGAGGAGCAGTGAGGTGATCCGGGAGCTCACCAAGCGAGGCATCTGTGTCTCCCTGGGTAAGGGCTGGGGGACCCAGGGCTTAGCAGAACTGTGTCTGCCCCTCCCTTGGGGCTGTGGCATCTCTAACGGTGTCTCAGTGCAGCTGGACGGGGTGGGATTCGCTTTTGCCTGGCCTGTATGTAGATGATAGACCTGTCACAAATGAGGACCTCACTTGAAGCTGTCAATCTGTCATGGCAAGGGCGAAAGCTTGTATCGACTGAGGAGCTCCCGCAGTAAACACAAGGTGCTGTGCTAACACAGGGAAGAATAGCAGACTTAGTTGGAGGTTTGATGATGTGGAAGGGTTCAAACTCTGAAGTTCGACTGCTTTAGGCCTTATGTGACAGGTGAAATCATTTTCCAAAGGTTACTCTTTGTTTGATAACTATTTTTCAACTGGAAGTGCTGTAGGAACCTCTCCCTCCTGGCTGGCCTCTGACTTAAAACTGGCTGTGTTTTTCTTTTCCTTTGTTTCACAAACTCTTCTTTGTCTCAGAACATTGAAGAAGTATTTTTTTTAAAGGGGGGAAGTTATTCAGTGTGAAATTAAACCTCAAGTGAGAAGGGCGTTCATACAGCAGACTATCTCTTAACGTACAGCCACATAAAGAACTCCAGGAAGGCAAGGTTAGCCCACAGAGCTGCTGTCCTGTTGGGGAAACAGAAGTTTCTTTCTGGATAGTTTAATTCCCATACGCTTTCCTGGCAAAGTCCCCACTGTTGGGAGGGTATCCTCTGATACCTCTCTACAAAACATTTAAGTATCTGAGGCCAGCAGAAAGGCATGTCATTAGACCAGTCTAAAGACAACATGCTGTGAGCAAGGCAGCATTTGTGACAGCTGTGATATCAACACTGAAGGAGTTCAGGTGAAAAACCCAACCCCAGAGTCCCCTCAGGTCATGGCCATACACAACTGTGTTGAGGATGCACCTGAGACCTTAGGCCATGGTGGGCATTAGAGCATAGTCCAGCGATGGAGTGTGTTTGCTCCTGTAGGGAAATCAGTGGAGAGATGGGCAGAGGAATCAGGCATTGGTATGTGTTCCCAGGTCACTCAGTGGCTAATCTGTCCCAGGCTGAAGAGGCTGTGCAGCACGGAGCAACCTTCATCACTCACCTCTTCAATGCTATGCTGCCGGTGAGTCCCCAGGGGCACCTGCCCTGCACCAGGGCTGCTTTTGGGCTTTCTCTCTCGCTCCCAATGAGTCTGTGTTCTCCCCAGCTGGTATTGTGCCATGCTTTGCAATGAGGTTTTGGCACTGAACCTCTGGCTTCACATTCCTACTGCTGGATCTGAAAGATTCAAGGCTGTAGCAGACTCTTAAAGTTCATCACTGAGGACTAGGAAGTGTTGGTGGGTGAGAGCTGGACATGCCCTTGCTGTGTGCACCCAGATGCCTCCTGTGTGTGTGCAGCAGGGAAGGGGAGGGATTCTGTCCCACTCAGGTGAGACCTCACTTGCAGAACTGCCTCTAGCCCTGGGACCAGCATCAGAAGGATGTGGAGCTGCTGGAGTGAGTATAGAGGCCACAGAGATGTTCCAAGAGCTGAAGCCCCTCTGCTCTGTAGCCAGGCTAGCAGAGCTGGGGGTGTTCACCTGGAGAAGAGAAGGCTCCAGAGAGACCTCAGAGCCCCTTCCAGTGCCTAAAGGGGCTCCAGGAGAGCTGGAGAAAAGGCTTTAGACAAGGACCTGAAGTGGCAGGACAAGGAAGAATGTCTTCCCACTGCCAGAGGGCAGGGTTAGATGGAATATTGGAAAGAAATTATTTGCTATGAGGGTACTGAGACTCTGGCACAGCTTGCCCAGAGAAGCTGTGGCTGTCCAATCCCTGGAAGCATTCAAGGTCAGTTTGGATGGGGCTTGGAGCACCCTGGGATAGTGAAAGGTGTTGCTGCCCATGGCAGGTATTGAACAAGATAAGCTTTATGGTCCCTTCCAACTCAAACCATCCTGTGATTCTGTGATTCAAGGCAATGCCCAGGTTTGCCTGGTAAAGTGCCAGGCACTGTGTGATAGAGATGGCAGCTGCATCCCCTGAAGGGAAGTCTTAGCCAGTGCATCCTGATAATCCTCCACAGCTTGTCCCCTCTCTCCCCTCGAACAGTTCCACCACCGTGACCCTGGCATTGTGGGGCTGCTGACAAGTGACAAGATTCCTGCAGGGCGGAGGGTCTTCTATGGCATGATTTCTGATGGCATTCACACCAACCCTGCTGCCCTGCGCATCGCCCACCGAGCCCACCCCAAAGGTGAGCCCTGGCAGTCCCTATAGTGTCACCAGCCACTCCAAGTCATCTAACAGAAGACATTTGTGTTGCCCTTGCTGTCTGGAAGGTCAAAGCCACATGTGCTCATCCACCAATCCTCTTGCTTTGGTGGGATGTGGCTGGAGACATGTGGTCCCTCTCTGGAAGGGTCAGCAAGGCACAGTGCTTGGAGCTGCAGCAAAATCAGCTGCAGTGTTGACAGGGCCCCTTTCCTTGCCTTCTGCAGGGCTGGTACTAGTGACAGATGCAATCGCTGGCATGGGGCTGGCACCAGGTCGGCACACGCTGGGTCAGCAGGTGGTCGAGATTGATGGGCTGAACACCTACATCGCAGGTAAGTGCTGTCCCTCTTGCTGCAGAGCTGGGGACAGTGCTGCCATTGGCACCATTCCTGAGGAGCTAAGCACACCTTGGTATCTTTGGCGGTGTGTGGCACTGTTTGTGCCACCCTCTTGGGTTTTGATGTCTTGTGGATCTGCAGTGACTTGGCCTTGGGGATAATGAAACTCCTGGTAAAGAGAAGTGTGCCACCCTCATAGAGGAATCTGTCCAGTTGTATAGCTGCAACACATTTGAAAGCCTCATTGCCCAGTGTCAAGGGTGCCAGAGGTCCAGGGCATCAGTAAGGACAGAGAAATCTCAGAGATACTTATTGTCCCTTTTCTTTATTATAACACTACCACATCTTGCTAGCTAAATTCCCTAAGTTTTAAATTCCCAAGTAGATTAAGACTGAAAAGGTATTTCAGAGAAAGAATATATCTTTCTCCATTACCTTCCTCTGGCAGTAGATGACTGCATTGTGAGCTGCATTGTTTCACCCAGTCCATCTGGTGTGATAGTGGAGCTGGGATTAACACCCGTGTACCTCTTCCTTTACTCCAGCAGGAAGTGGCTACAGGCACTTCAGCTTGCTCCTCCTGCCACTCAAGACTTCTGCACTTCTGGTCCCATTATGCTTCCCTAGCCCTCTGCTTCTTGCTGTGAGCTATGGGCACTGCTCAGTGCCATCCTGTTTCTCTCCCAGGCACAAAGACCCTGAGTGGCAGCGTGGCGACCATGGACACGTGTGTGCGACACTTCCAAGAAGCCACGGGTAAGAGAGCCTTGTCCATAAGCCGCTGCTCCTTATGCTGACACAAGAGGAGGTCTTGCTTTTGCCAGATGTGTACATTCCACCAGGAAAATTCCCTCTCACCTGAGACATGGCAAGGGCTGGGATCAGTGCCCTCAGATGAGCCCCTTCTTGAGGGGAAGTTTCATTTTAACCCGTAGAACTAATGAGAAGTGAACTGACCTGCTTCTTCCTCACAAAAGTGAATGGTTTTCCCTTCTCCGTACCCTAGGTATTCAGTTTTTCTATACCTGCTCTGTCCTGTAGGAGTATTTCCCTTCCCAGCTCCAGCTGGCTGTGCTGAGGGTGTTCCAGCTTGGGTCCGTCAACTGCCTGGCTGACAGTTGCCCTGTCCAGGGGAATTTGGGCTGCTCTGACAGTGGGGCTCTTGCTGCCCTAACGTCTCCCCAATTCTCTGTCCAAGGATGCTCGGTAGAGACTGCGTTGGAGGCGGCATCTCTGCATCCTGCTCAGCTCCTGGGGATTGAACATAAAAAGGGGACCCTGAATTATGACTCTGATGCAGGTACTGGCATGGGCACAGTACGTAACTGGTGTGGGCACAGCACATACTGGTATGGAGACAATGGTGTCAGGGCTCGCAAATGCTGGAGCAAAGCAGGGGCTGCTGTAAGCACATGCTCATCCCCTGTTTCAGTGGGAGCTGCAGGGAGACTTGCTCCACCTGGGATATGCTCTAGGCTTTTGCTCCAGTGGTTTTTCCCTTGGATGCTGGTGGTGTTTGGGAAACCCTTTGGAGTGTCCCCCACATCTCAGCCGAGCAGTAAGGAGAGCTGCCATTGCCAGGATGGCACTGCAGTGCCATCCTGGGGTGGTGAGAAGCCCTTCCCCACTGAGCTCAGCTTTCCCCAGCCAGCTCCAGCAGCTCCATTCTGACAGTTGCTTTCTTTCTCTCCTGTCCAACACAGATTTCCTGATGCTGAATGACAGCCTGTATGTGCAAGCCACGTACATCGCCGGTGAGGAAGTCTGGCGACAGGATGTGTCGGGCATGTGACACTGGGCTGTCCCAGTGCCCTCCAAGGCTCCCTGGCACTGTGGATAGCAGCTCTGGCAACCACCCCACTTCTCTCTTTTGGTTTTTCTTTTTCCCAATTCCTTCCTGCAACTCCCTTAAAGGAGCCTCATACCAAAGAGCTGCATTTTCCAGCTTCCAGTTACAGCCATGCCTGCCACAAATTTGTTGGTGCTCAGTTGGTGGCATGGGGAAAGAAAGCAGCTCTGTGCTGGCAAGGAATGCCAGTCCTGGAGTGACCTACAGGACTGCACAGCTGTCCTGCCCCCAGACAGGTGCTCCTGTCATCATCTGACATCAGTGAAGAACTATCCCAGCCTTTGCATGGTTTATACAGCACACACTAACATGCTCTGCACCTGAGGCAGACTCAAGCCATTCTCATTCCTCTGCCTCCTGTTTGCTTCACTCCCAGGCAGCTATGACTTGTTAGACATCAGCTTCCACCAGTTCAACTCGCAGCTCTTCCTGTGACAAGGTTTCTGTTGTGTCAGCAGAAGCTGAGGATCACATTTGGATCTCCCGACAGCCCTTCTGTCGTGTGTCCCCAGAGCAAGGCTGCCACAGCTCACTGGCTCGGTGCCCTTGTGGGGCTGAATCCTCAGGGCAGAGATCAAACCCAGGAATACCAAGGCATTGCTGGTTCTTTGTGCCTTTTCCCTGCATGGACAGTGAGTCCACAGAGCTGGAGATATGAACAACGTCCTGCCACATAAAACAATGTTCCTTTCACTCCTTGCTCTGTCTGGATGGGTTCTGCAGGCTCTGTGGCAGCCATACCAAGAAGAGCCTTTGCATCATCTCATGGGTTTGTGCATTCCTCAGGCCATGGGTGGGGAACTTTTGCGTTAGGGGATGCATCCAAACTGGTGGTGGTAGGATCATGAGCCCTCAGTCCAGCTCAGGCACTGAGGGAGAAGAAAACTGCAGTGAGATTCTGGCCTTTCAAGACAGCTCACTATTTTGTTCTCCTTTTCTTCTCCAATACTTGACTGTCAGATTTTTTCCTGACTCTTGGACACTTGTATGCGAGGCCTGATGCCGATTTCGACCCTACTCAACCACTCAGAATAAGCCTCAAGATAAAGCCTGAAGACAACCTTGGATAAGGCTTAAACCACTGAGGTGTTTTTTGTAGTGAGGGGAGGGCTCAGACAACGACTAAGTCTCAGCAAGGGTGGAGATTGTAAGGCAGACAAAAGTCTGGTTGAGATTGGCAGAAATGTACCGATTTTTCCAATATCGTTTTATAATCAACATTTGGAAGTGCTTTCCCAGCACTCTGGAGCCCTTCCGGAAGCCTTGGATAATTTCTAACATCAGCTGGCAATGTCAAAAGAAATTATAACCTCCGTGGTTTGAAGCATTTGAGAAACACCAAACCCAGTGGTGTGACACACTGTGCTGCTGCAGTACTGACCTCATGGCGATCTTCTGGCTGTTGTTGGAAACAGTCCAAGGGGGGGAAATGCCTATGAAACAAGGTGTCTAACTTTTTATTTACAACATTAAATAATCAAAAGGAAATCTAAACCAGAAATGGGTTTAGACAGTATACCTGTGGATGTGAATACCTTTTTTGTCTGCCCACGGTAGTGCGTGCTGGCATGGCCTGTGGCAGGCTGACGTGAGGGGCCAGGGCTGGTGTGGGCGCGCCTGCCTGCGGGGATTTGACCCAAGGAAGGCGGCACCACCAGACACCCACGGCCCGGCCCGGCCCGGCCCGGCCGTGGGCACCCGTGTCCGGCAGGTCCCTGTGGAGCTCAGGCGAGCAGGGAGGCGCAAACCCGCGGCCAAGGGGGTCGCGGNCGAGAGGGCTCCGCGGAGGCCGCAGCGGGCCCCGAGCTGCAGCTGGCGGTGCCGGCCCGGCCGGGGCGGGGCTGCCCCCGGAGCACACACGGGCCCGTAAGCGGAGGTGGGTGGTGCCGCTTCCTCCGGCGGCGGCGCGGGAGCCCGGCACGGAACGGGTAAGGCCCTGCTGCTCGGCCTGCGCCAGGCCCGTGTCCCGCAGGTTCTCCTTAACAGCCTTCCCAGCTCCGGTACCTTTCCCAGTCCTTGCTCATCTCCTTATCCTGATTCGTTTTGTTCCCAGTGTTTAGTGTGCCTTGTCCCCAGGCGAGCTGCAAACCTTAACTTCCATCTTCTTAGCAGGAGGCAGGCAGCGTAGAAGTACAGCACATGGGGTCTCAAGGACTTGTGTTTAGCCTAAAGATAAATTCTGCGTGTTGCCAGAGCTGTGCTAAAGGGAAATTTCCTGCTGTGGAGGCATTATGCGAATGCCTAAGCTTCAGGGAAAATGAACAGTCTTCCATAGGGGCCTTTAAAAAGGGACAGATGGAGAAAAAGGTAGAAAAAAAATCTGTGGGAAGTCCTGGCTTGCCAGGAGTGGTAGGGTTTCCTGCTAGTAAGAGCTGTAATTTTTGTAATGCAGGGGGCTCATTTGGTGCTCCTCGCACAGGATATGTGTCCCTGTGCTGTGTTGATTTAGGTATAAATGAACGATTACACAGCACACCTCCAGTGTGAAGCCAGGTCTGATCTCCTGTGAGAGGGGAGAAAGCCTCAGAAAACTCAGTTTTCGAATCGGTTTTGGAGGTGCAAGATTTGTACTTCTAAACATTCTGCTTTCCCCATACAATGTCCAAGGTTCCCCAAGGGTTGGAGTGGTGCATTTTGCAACTGGAGGCAGATCCCCAACTCGCTCCACATCCCAGACTGGGTATGTTCCTCTTTCCCAGCCCACTGCCCCCACATTCTGGCCTTGGCTGTTATTTAGCAGATCTGGGTGTTTTTCTGTTTATTCTCTCCTTTATGTTCCCTATTCTTGTGTTATTTGGGATTTGTTCTTAGCACAGAACAACATGAAGCTTTGGCCTTTAAGGACTGTGTTTCTGGAAGCAGTTTTATCTTTCATTCACTTAGTGTTTGTTTTCCCTACTTTTCTTTTGTATTCTTTGTCATCTTCTGTTTTTCCCATATAATGGCTTGTTTAGTTCTGCTGCAGCTCTGCCTTTGTTTTCTTAAGGAAATACTGTGCTGTGTGTCTGGCCCTTAAACATCAGTCAGTTTATTTTTGTGAAGCTTGTTCCAGGGAAAAATTACATGGAAGGTAAAATTCATAGGTCATAGTTTGATCTCATCAGTCCAATTTGTGGAGCTGCAGACACTTGTTCTGCTGCTGGTCAGTACCTAATCTTGGGACAGGGCTGTGAACCCTGTGTAAGAGGCTCAGGTGCGTGTTTGCTGGTGCACCTGAGGATAGAGCTGTGACTGATAGGTGCCCACACCTCGTGCTTGAGCATCAGGTTCCAAGAGGAATTAAGGCTGAGAGAGTTGTGATTGTTCAGCCTGGAAAAGAGAAGGCTCCAGAGAGACCTCAGAGCCCCTTCCAGTGCCTAAGAGGGCTCCAGGAGAGCTGGAGAGGGTCTTGGGGCAAGGACCTGGAGTGATGGGACAAGGGGGAATAGCTTTCTACTGACAGAGATTATGCTTAGATCAGATACTAGGAAGGAACCGTTCCCTGTGAGGGTGGGCAGGCCCTGGCACAGGTTGTCCAGAGAAGCTGTGGCTGCTCCTGGATCCCTGGAAGGGTCCAAGGCCAGGTGGGACAGGGCTTAGAGCAACCTGGAACAGTGGAAGGTGTTCCTGCCCATGGCAGGAGTGGATGAGCTTTTTTCTGCCCAAGCTATTCTGTGATCACACCATTTTGTTACACGTGTCCTGTGCTGGCCCCCAGCTCCTGGAGAGGAGGCAGGAGCTGACCACAGGAACCGGGCAGCAGAAGCAGTGCCCTGGCCAGAAAAGGGCCCTTTTGCACAGAACGTGAGCCAGGAGAGCTGAGCACTGCTGTTGGTGGTACCTAGGCTCTGCCTGGAGTCCCGGTCGCTGGAGAAGTCTCATGAGGAGGCACATCCAAGCTGTAGGCAGGAATTCAGGGTCTGAATCAATGAGTTATTTGGCTGTAGCACTGTATGCACGAGGTACTCAGCTTAGAGTAACTCCCAGGTGAGGGAAGGGAGCAGCTCCCTGGAGCTTTCTCTACCTCTTGTTGTGTAACTGGCCTGGATTGGAGCAAGCCAAACGCCTTGAAATAAAGGTACATGTGCTCAGGACCCTGACCCAGATGCTGTGAAAATACATCCCACTTCTGTCCCACCACAGTCAGGGGTGCATCAGGCCCAGCATCACTGGCCGAGGTAGGGAGGGGATTGTCCCGCTCTGCTCTGCTCTGCCCTAGGGTGTGCTGTGGGCATTTTGGGGCATCAGAAGGATCTAAAACTGTTAGAGAGTGTCCATGGGCAGGGACAGGAGGATGGGGAGGGATCTTGAGGGGAAGCCATGGGAGGAGCAGCTGAGGGCACTTGGTTTGTTCAGCTGAAGAAGAGGAGATGGAGCACAGAGCTCACTGGGGCTGCAGCTCTTCCTGAGGGGCAGCTCTTGTGCAAAAGGCATATTATATGGTTCTACACAAATATTAACTGTATGTATTATGCTAGATTGAAAAGTTATGCTGTATTAACATTTGAATAATATAGTGAATGTAGTTCTGTAATTAACATTAAGTTGTAGTAATCAAAAATAAAAACTATGTGTGTGAGATTCTTTTTAGCTCAAGAGAAAGAGAAGATAACCAGGAAATCTTTCACACAGAGATGACAATTACAGAAACCCCTAAATTTTCCAGAGAGAGAGGGATTTATAGCTTCCTTATCAACAGAAACAACCTCTTCAAGTTTGACTTAGACTCAAAGGCACTTGGGGATTAACAGAAAGTTTTTTGACAGGCGAATTTTCTTTTTTAAATAAAGTATGCATAATTATGAAGGTGGTGCTCAAAAGGGAAAGATTTCTCTCTAGCCTTTGCCTTTCTCCTGGCTGGCTTTTGTCTAGAAAGGAGGAGGCCTGGCCGGCTGCTCTCTTTGTTGTTATTGTCTCATAACTTGTCCTACTCTAAATTGTTTGACCTTTATTATTGCATTTGTATTACTAATTTTTTATATAATCAATTTTTTATTGTTATTAAATTTCAAAAAATCCCAAAAGCGAGTGATTGGCATTTATTACAGCTCTGATCTCTGCTTTCTGTGACCAGGGACAGGACCTGAGGGAATTGCTGGAGCTATGTTAGGAGTGACTATTAGGCTGGCTGTCAGGGAAAGGTTCTTTCCCCCAGAGGGTGGTTGGCCGCTGCAGCCAGGAGAGGTATGATGTTCCCATTCCATAGTACTACTCTCGAGTTGTTCTGTGGCTTAAAATAAATGAAACACTCCAAGACTATATTTAGGGATTCCAAATGGAGGTCTTGGGGACCACTGTCACAGAACAACTCCGTTTTTTAGAGAAATTGTTCTAACAAAAAAGCTTTGGATTTCTTTGTGGTCAGACTGGTTTGTAAGAGAGTCAAGCAAGAGTCCTGCTTTTAAGGGTATGCTCTTTATTCAGATTTTTTTCCAGTTTTCCAGAGGGGAGACACTGAGCTAGGTTTTGGGATTTGTGTTCACCTTGAGAGAAAGATTGCTAAGCCCTCTGTAGCTTCTGTGCCATTAGCAGTGCACTTACTGCAGTGTAAGAGTCCGACTGTATGTAATAAGCAGTTAAGATTTTTTTTCCCCTCTGTAGGAACATCTCACAGTATTTGAGCTTCTAGAAGCACTTGGAGTTCCCTTTCCATTGAATGCTAGTTATGTATTAGTCAGAGGGGTATGAACACAGAGCACATTCAGAGAAGAGTCAGTCATCAGCATCCCACAGTGTGGATTTTAAGGCCAACCATAAACTGTTTCTTGTCTCGCTTGGTGTTTTCTGAGTGCAGCAGAAGAGACCTGACACATTTTCAAGGTCCTGTGCTCCCCGGAGACTCCTCTTGCAGAGAAGCAACAAGTGATGAACAATGTCTTTGGGGATTGGCATCTCAAGATGGATGAGGATCAGAACAACATGGCAAAAGGTGAGCTTGAGCTGTCCCTCGGGGGATGGTGAGATTTGGTTCTTTTCTGTAGATTTCTTAGGTTGCAGCATTAATTGAGTCACACCTCTGAGCAGTGCCTTAGAGTGGAAACTGCAGTGGCATCTCTGTGGTAGGAAACGGGTGCATTGAGAACACCAGTATTGAAACAATATTCTTTGTCTTTTCTAGGCAAGAACCCTGATGTTGTAGAAGTACAGCCAAGCAAGGGGCAGGCTGCAGATAGTGTGAAACAGTCTCACCCAACCCCTGAGGCAAAGCCAGAGTTGTTTACATCATCTGGCAGCAGCTTCCGATTTGATTTTACACTTTCCAAGACCGACCCAGAAGCTGACCCTGGTGACAGTGGTGTTGAGCAGGTACGAAACAATGTCAGAGCCACCAAGCAGGAGAACTGGAATGGAGCCTTGAGGTTTGCTGCCTCTGGGCAAGAACCCAAGTTTGCTTTCAGCTTTGCCATCCCAGATGAAGACTGTCCTGATCTTCAGTTACTTCCAGCGAGCCAACATACAAACCACACAGCAGATCCTTCACTGCCTGCTGAATCAGCAGCTCTGCCACAGGCTGCAGCCTTGCAGAAGCCTGAGGTGACTCAACTGACAGGGAATGAACCCAAAGAGGCTAGAAGCCATGTCACATCAAAGATCCCCCAAACAGAGACAGCCCCTGGAGACAAGGCAGTGATGGAGAAATCAACAGGGGGTGGAGCTGCTGAGAAGAAGAAAAAGAAGAAACAAAAAACACCTGTCAGTAAGAACAAAACAGAAGAAACTGAGACCAGCAGGAAGGCAAAGGCAGAAGCTAAGAGCTGTCAAAATACAGCTACTTCCCATCAGGATGAGAAGACCTCTCAGGTAGTTAAATACTGATGGGATACCATAATTTATAAACCTTTGAGCTAAAGAGACATTTTATCTCTTTACACAGATGAACAATTAGCATACTGCCTTGAGATGGAAGCTGAAAGACCAGGCTTGCTGCTTATAGGCTCCAGCAGCTGTCTGCTTTCTCTGCTACACAGCTGAGGAACCTTACCAGTGAAAAAGAAGTTAATGGTCCTTCAGATTTGTGCTGAAAGATTTAATGTTTAGGCTTGTGACAGCTAATTCTGGGGAGCTGAATGCCATGTTTTCTTAAGAAAATAAAAATAAGAAATGGAGGTAACTGTCTTCAGTTGGTGCTAAGCTGGTGCCTGTGGGTGCTGAGCCATGCCCTGTAGCTCTGATTTGCATGTTGCAGGATGAATTGTTTTCATAGTGCAAGGAGCAAAGCCAAGGCACAGAACTGCCACCAGGTGTAGCCAAGGGCCTGTGATAAAGCTTAAGGGTGCTTCTGAGAAGGTTCCTCTGTAGGCCATGACCCAGAAATCAACTGAGGTTGCAAGTTATGTGTAAAAACACAACATTAAGGCACACCCTGAGGTTTTCTGTTCTGCTAAGGTCTCTGTCTTCGTTTTATTTTACTTTCCAGCACTGGTGTAGGTGTTATTAACAAATAGTGCCACCTGATCAATTCTGTAATACAGGATTGCACAAAACATTCCTTTTCATAATATTTTATGAGGAAATGGTGCTGAGTGTTCACCTACCTATGGAACCTTCCCATCCGAAGATCTTCTTCACCTGCAGTCCTACCAATAAACACTGCTGAGCACCGGAACACAGGAAGAGTTGAAGGTTAGATAAAGTCCTTCCAGTCCTTTGGAAGGACACTGTTGTAGGTAAAGGAGACAGTGTGAGGGCATTTGTATTTACATGTACGTAATAGTTAAGAATTGCTTCAGTCCCAGGGTGCAGCCTTGTTTCCCTGTCCCACTGCTGAGTTAGCCAGCTGGCTTTGCTCAATGGGGCATGGCTTCCTCCACCTCCATGTGCTTCATCTTCTTTCTCATGCATTTCTGGTTGAGCAAGCACAGAGGAGCCAAGAAGAAAGACAGCTTCTTTGTTTGTCTTTCTTTTGTTTGCTTTTTTTGATTTTGTGCAGGTTTGAGGATAGGGTTTTCTATTGTTACTCTTTCTTTTTCCCATCTGTAAGTTTATTTGACAGCTGAACAACTTTCCAGAAAACAGCATCTTCTGAATGGCAACCACATATTAAATCTATCTAATAGACACAGTGAGTTGCAACTGAACATTTGCACAGTGCTTTTGGTTTATCAGATGAAAAACACTAGAGGGAAAATGTCATGAAGTCTATAAAGTGATCACCAGAACATGATATTTGGAATAGTCCTGACTTTACAGAGTTCCCTTTCATCCCCTGTAGCAACTGCTGGTGTAATTTTTGGATGACTTACTTCCTCTTCCTCACTGTGCTTCATGTTGATAGCAGTCAGATGAGCAGCTGTGGAAAGAGGTGGACTGGTGTGTAAACCAGCTGGAACTCGGCTTGAAGACACAGAAACCCACTCCAAAGCAAGGTAAGCACTGAAGTAAAAAAGAGCATTCTCCTGGGAGAAATATTGGCAGGGATGTAGGGCAGAGCCAGCAGGGAGCCTTAACCTGTGTGTTGTTTGTCCTTTGCTGCAGCTGAGGAGGCTCTCAGGGCAATCAGGACACTGCGCAGTGACAAGGCTCCACTGGTGAAGAAGCGTCAGCTTATGAGAGCCATGTTTGGAGACTACAGGAAGAAGATGGAGGAGGAGCTGTGCAGAGAGCTGAAGCTTATGGAAACAGGTAGGAGAGCTTTGCATGGTGAGGAGGAAAAGAAAGTGGTTCAGTCTTGCCCTATGCCTTGCAGACTTGGGCCTCACAATATGAGATGACTGAACATCTCTTTTTTTTTTTTCGCACTTTAAGCTGCAAAATCTGCCAGGATTGTGGAGGTGAAGGGAAGCAAGAAGAATGGCCAGTTCATCCGGAAGTGCTTGGGAGCTTGCAGGAAAAGCCAGGGTTCAGCAGAATCCTCTTCAGAGTTACACGGGACACTTAACACAAGCTTATTCAATTTCACAACTCCCCAAGAATTTCGCTTTAATTTCTTCTAGAAAAGTTACTTTGACTAAAACTGTGCCAGATCTCCTGTAAACTGAAGAATGGTGGAAAGATGCTGTGCAGTAGGAAATGTCATGCATGAATCTCTGGGTCCTCTTCCAGGGTGCCTTATCTAGAAGTTTAAACCAGATCTGCCTGCTATGCATATGACCCCAAAACTCAGCCTACATAAGTACTCCTCTGTGCTCACACTGGAGAAAGATATCTTTGCACTTTGGGTCAGCAGTATGGAAGGATCTGCTTTCTTTCCTGTAGAACTGACATTAGCTGTAGAATCTGTCTTTTATACCATGAGATTTTCCCTTTCTCCCATTGCTTTTAAATAGAGCAGAGCCATTCTAGCAGCTGAGGTGGCAATGCATACAGCAGGGAATGGTTTGAAATCAAGATCCAGCAGTGGATAGCTGGGTGTTTCCACTCCCTGAGTCTTGTGTGAATGCAGCTTCTGGCATCCAGCAAACACCAGCAGTGTGTCATCCTTGACATGGAGGAGCACAAGCTCAGGGTCTTTGGGGGAAAGGGAGTTAGAACCATTTTTGCTCATTCATCTCTTTCATTAACAGGTACAGACCTAAAATAAAACTGCACGTCATGATTTAATCCAGTCTAGGGATGTAAGGACAATTGTTTCCAGGAAAACAGAGATTTTTTTTTTCTTGCTGAAGCCAGGCTCTGGACAGCTAGGAAGGATGCACAGTCAGCTCTTAAATAAAGTTTATTTTATAACTAGCTCAGTTACAACCGCCAGTGCCTCAGAGAGAAAATTAGCTGCATGCCAGCCTTGGGTGGTGGTAAAATCAATTGTCACAGCCTAAAGACTCTTCCATTTGATTTGTATTAAATTTTGCCTTTTTGAATATGTCTCCAGTCAATACTGCTTGAGTCACTGAACCCATCTCTTTAAGTTCATGCAGAAAATCTTCCACCAAGCCTAAAAAATGCTGAAGGAGAAGTGCTGTGAAAAGCCACATGGTATCAGGTGTCCCTAGGGAGCAGTTCTTTCCTCCCTTTTATAGTCTGGCAGCCACTGTGAAAACTGAGAAAATGGAGTGTAGGCAGATTCCAGGGAGTGCTGGGAAAAATGGTGAAAAACATTGGCTGTGAAAGACTAAAAACTTGATCATGGCTCAAAAAAAATTTTTATTACTAAGCTCTAATGCAGGCAGTTGCATCTTGCGAGACTATTAATTTTTTTCTTTTAAATTCTAAATATTTTAAAAGAATATTTTAAAGAATTCCTCTCTGGGCATAGGAGAAGCTGAACCTGGATAACATATATGATGAGGAGAAGCATGGAGAAATTAATTTGTCTTTTAAAGTCAATACGTGAAAACTGGAAATCAAGGTTGGCACATTTTATTTGCCAAGGAGCACAGCTGTTACTTTGGATGTATACAACAGTCTTAGACAGTATTTTTTTTATTTCCAGGATTTTACATAAAACATACAAAAGCTGTGTCCTTGTCACGCTTTTCTTGTTTTCATGCCATTTACTGAGATTCAAGAGCATCGTCTACATGACCTTGGAGCTACAGCTGTTTGCTTCCCTGGCTGATTATGCAGGAGATGTCTGGGAAATAGTTATTTTTTTCCTCATCGTGTCTCAGGTAAAGCTAGATCTACTAAAATAATATAAAATTCTTGCTGCAGAAGTATTCTGGAAAGCATTCTTACGGGGTTTTTATCTTCTTTTCTTCTGTTAGAGCTGGGATTAAATGCTCAAGAGATGTTGTTCATGTTCGGACTCAGATGTTTATTAATTCTTATCTATAGTACGGTCTCACAAGCTGTGAGTTCTAGCCAATAAAATAGAAAATGGCTCTGTCTCTATCTTTTTACAAGGTCTTTTAAGCACAAACTGTCCAATATGAAATGACACCTAAATTATTTTTGCTCTTAACCCAACAACCAACCAGCTGTGGTCCGCAATGCAGATTTTTGTATTCAATTACAAAACCCATGAAGAAGAAGGTGAAAAAGAACTTAGCCTACGCCCTGAATCCTTCATCTTGCTTTATATATATTACTATATTCTAAAGCCTTAAACTCTTAAGTTTTCCATCATGTGATATTACACACTTCTACTCAAACTACACACCCATAATCCCAGTGCTATCAATCTTGGAAGCCTCTTCCAAGGCCTCAGGTCAAATGTAGTGTTTTCTTGGGGGTCAGTGCCTGTCAGCACAGAAAGTCTAATTTCTCATTGCCCAGCGTTCCAACACATTCATACATCACATCATACACATCCAACTTACATAATTACCTCATTTTCATGCTGTTTATTAGGCATTCACAATTAGACTAAAGAAACCAGTGAGGTGGACGTTTGGTGGAACCCCATCTAGCAGTTATCCTCAAAGGGTGTAGCAATGTAACTGAACAGCTTAGGCCATTGTGACCCAGCCAAACCATCTGTAGTTATTCTTATCAGCACCTTTGGAATTCGTCAAGGTTAACAAGACACAAACTGTTCTAAAAATAAGGAAGAAGAGCCTGAAAAACAGAATACCAAGAACGCAAGAACCAGATAAAGGAGGCCTGAGGTGACGATAGACTGTGACCAGTCACATGTCCTGAAGGATGCGTGCTGAACACGTGAGCAATATGGAGCCTCCAATCAAATAACGTGTGACCGCATGAACATTCAACTTAGAATGCATAAAAATGGCTTAATGTAAGCAATAAACTGCTTCTGCTCAATCATATTGGTTGGTTGTACAGAGGCCCCAAACTCCTGCAAATGGGGTCAGAGAAAAATCCATTCTAATATGAGAACAGCTGTGGTTTTCCAGAGATCTGAATAATGCTGACTTGCAAAGCCAGTTCCTTTTTCTGTACTTCATTACTGGAGGACTTATATATGTGTGTGGGGGGGAGGGCAAATGTTCATCAGTGTGATACCCCCTGTCCCTGAGTGTTGTTGGTTCCGTGTTGGGTTGGTTCCATGAGTCAGCCATGGGATTTAGACAAAGCATTTTGTCTTTTTCTGTCTAGTCCCTGTTTTCATAGTGAAGGTGATGCTTCCTGAGTTTTTGACAGATATGCCCAAGTTATTTCATTAGCGATTGTATCTTGAAGAGGTATCTGAAATTACAGCAGTCTGAACTTCACTTTTAAGCTTTGCTATATTATATTTGTTTGAAAGGAAACAAGCTGTGATACTAGAAATTAGGAAATGCCATGCTCCATCCATCCTTTCCACTTTAGAGGGGCCACAGTGCAGTCTTAATGACTTTTTAAAATGCTGTCTTTTCTCCTTTTAGCATTTCTTTCTTTAGGATTTCAGTGCTGTTTAGGGTTTCAGTGATGTCTCTTATTACAGCAGTGTCCAGTTTGGATCAGGGCATTTGTCATGGGTTGACACTGGACAAAATGCCAATGCACCCTTGAGTGTATATTTTACCTAATGAACTACTGTGAGATGTGGTCAAAAACAGAGCAGAGCAGGCCTAGTACTTCGAAAGAGAAAGACAATTTATTAAACTACATGACAATCAACAATAGAAAAGGAAAACCCAACCACCCAAAAGCAGAAAAGAAAACCTCCCCGAACACTGCTTCTCCTCCCCCCAATTTCCATTCCATACATGCTCACGCAGTTGACCCCAGCACATTACCCTCATCCACTTGCTTAATCCCTCAACAACCCTGAGTTCCTAATCCAAATCATCACCCCTTAGAAACAAACAATCCTCATTCCATCCAGGACAAGAGGAGTCTTTCTCGCACCACAGACCCCCCACAGGAAACACAGGTCCAGCATCCCGTGTTCCCACATCACCCATGGCACTGCCTGGAGGAGTCTGCCAGGGTGACACTCTCCTTTCCAGGGTGACAGCCTCCTTTCCAGGGTGACACCCTCCTTTCCAGGGTGACAGCCTCCTTTCCATGTCCAGCGCTCTCACCGCCGTCCATGGACCCAAACTGCAATAGGGCTCTTTTAAGGATGTTTGGCCAAGTACCAAAAACCAGCCATCTTCTCACTTTGGGACTCAGGTCCCCCCCATTTACCCCTGGGGCCGATGGTTCCAAGAACAGGCCACAACGTCTCTGGTTTTGAGCCAAAAAGCATCCACCCAAACACAGTCTTATTTATAAACAGGAGAGTTCAGGGTCTGTCTATGGCTAACATTACGCAGGAAAAGTCCAGCCCAAAGGCCACTCCTCTTCACTCTGGCAGCTGAAGGGGGTTCTTTTCATCTCCCGTTACCATCTCGGTCCCAGGCTGTCCTCTCTCTTCTAAAACCACCAGCCATGAGAATTCAGTGTCTAGGGATAGCTTTCTTCTGCCTTAGAAAGAGTTAAAAGCTTTTATCTCCCACCAAGGTCAGGCTCAGGCAGTCGCAGGCACTGCAGCTCCCACACGCAGCTCCAGCTCGGCACCTTCTCCCTGGGGGAGAGAGAGACGGGACCGGGGGTGGGAACGGGATGGGACGGGGAGGGGGACGGAAGGCACCTCCAAAGTTCTCCACCCCTCCATCCTGGATGGAAGCTGGACCATTTCCAGTCCAGCTCCCTCTGTTCCCCACCCCGGGGCCCACCTTGCTCAGCCAGGCCCACCTTGCTCCCCTCCCCCACCCAGCCTAGCCAGGCCTGGGCAGGGGAGAGGAGAAGAAGGACGCTCCCTCTCTGAAAGCGGAGCCAGGAAAAGAGAGGGTCCTTCTGGGAAATCCTGCTCCTAACCCCTCGTGTCCTCAGAGGCGTGGCCAAGCTCTTAGTGGCCACCAAAGGTGCCAGCAATCAAACCTAAGGACTGATTGGTTTGACCACAACTTCCTAAAAAAAAATCACTTCCCCTTCAAACCACAACAGCATTGCTCTACTGGGGACTGTAATACCTGTGGTTGGAGATTTGGTCTGTGCCCTAAGGCATTAATGATGTACAGCAGTGGGGGAGAAGGGAGATATTCTGATCTGCGTGGACATCTCTGATCCACTGTTCTTGCTTTAAAGAAATGTATCTCAGTTTTGATAAAAAGTTGAGCTCAATTCTGACCTGCCTGTTTCTGCATCCTCTCCTCATCTTTGTGCCTGGCATTTGAGTTCGGTGCCACCAGTGTGACTGGACTGGAGGTACTGTATCTCTTTGCTGACTGCCCAACTAAACGTAGAGCAGCAGTGCCAGGCCCAGGGTTTTAGGCAGCAAACTGCTTACAGGAGTATCCAGCACAGCTGTGAGCTCAGGAATGAATTAAAGACAAGGCAAAAGGGGATGGGAAGTACCACAGTGCTTCTAGAGCAAAACTTCTTTCACAGCATCAGTCTTGGAAAACCAAAAGCTGAGCATCAGCTTCTAAAGAGAATAAGGGGTTACAGAGACACTGTAACTCAGACCATTCACTGTAGTAAAGCAGGGGAAATATCTCACTTTTGGGAACAAAGGGAATTTAGGGTTATTTCTGTGACAGGGTGAGGCCAGGAATGTTTACACACAGAGGCAGCAGAAATCTGGATGTGATCTCTGCTCCTTGTAGGCTTGGCACACTCCTCTGTAAACAGATCCCACGAACAAAGGTTAGGAAATGCAATCCCATTCCAGACAGACCCAGCCTTCAGATGGAGACTCTGCCTTCAGGGGATGGCCTGCCTGCCCCCTCACAGGCTGGCCCTCGTCCCTGCTGGCATTTTGGCTGCTATCCTGGACACTGGGCACTAATCAGACATTTGTCCAACCCCTTCGCCTGAGCTTGGTTGGTAGAAATGCGTTTATTGGTTGTTGAGATGCCCATCTCTGAGTAATGAGGGAGCAGAGACTGAGGAACAGCCCACAAAGAATCTCCAAGGGATCCCTACAGAGTTTAGCTGGAATTACTTCCAGACTCCCAGCAGCCACTTCTAGCCACTTCTTTGAGACTTCCTCTCCCAAGACCAGAAAGAACCCAACAAATTGGTCCTACTGATCCTGTGTTTCAGGTTACTGGTATTACCTTGTCTGACTGCAATTTTCTAAATGCTGAGACTGTGGACTTAGTATCCAATCATTCCCGAAGGATAACACATTGTCTTCATTTCAGGATGGAAATCCTAACTTTTCTTTGAATTAGAAAGAGGAAAAACTTACCACTTCAGGAAAGACATCAACTGGAACATTCTAACAGAAGGAAGGTTAAAGAGTAAGGATCATTTAACCTGCAGCTCCATAACAAAAAAAAGAAGAGAGATGCTGCTATTTTAAGACCATACAGAGCTGCTACAGGTGATCTTGTATCTTTCTGCTGCCTAAAATTTTTCTGCTCCTCACTTCAGAAACACTAAAATATTTCTGCTGCTTTCATCTTTGGAACTGTGGATGGTTTGTAAGACATGCTGCTTTAGAAAATCTAGCTGTGACATCACCAGTGGTTTGATTTCTGGCACCAGTCCTCCTGTGTGTGCTGGCAGCTGGGGAGTTCTTGACCACTGGCAGCATTTGGTCGATTTGGCATCTTCCCTGTGAGTACATCAACAGGCATGACCAGCTCTTTATATCTCACCTCAAAATGGAAGAATTCTGGATTGTGTATCTCTGACTGATCTTGATTATCATTGTTCTTGTTCTAATGAAACAAAACCTACATATGGAAGACGCAAGGAAGGAGAGGGAAAGCAAACTGTTCCTGCCATCCTCTTTTTCCCTCAGTAATATTGGCAAACAACTGGAGTATACCCAGGAAAAGCTAGGTAAGTATCTGGAGAAGCTAAACCATGTCTTCTTTGACACAAAAGCCAGAAAAAGGGATGGTCACCATGATCAGAAGTGTCCCCATCACAGAAGTCCTGATGTTGTGTTAGAAACTAAGGAACACTCAGGAAAGGAGGTAGGACACCCTCAGCATCTGTCAGGCTACACAAAAGTTCAGATAGGAGACTTAGAATGACTGTCAGACTCAACCCAAAGCAGAGCTCCTGGCTAAGGTCGTGAATCCTGGCTGATACAGTGAATTCTGATGAAATGCATAGTCCATAAACTTGGAGGGGGAAGAGGTGGAAGGAAGTCTTGTTATTTTGAAAGTAACCTATTTTTGCACTGTTTATTTCAACATTACACAGTCTTCCAGAGGGAGCTCTGTGACTTGTATGGTGTATATGTTACACGTGAAAGATGTAAGTGTTGGCATTAGCATGTGTGCATGTGTGTGTAGCTATTATGTAAATCACTGCTTCCCACAGAAACAGGCATCATTTCTTACTTCAAGAAATTGTTGTGCAGCTCTTCAGCTGTTACAAATCTCCCACTTTCCCCTCATACAGCATTGTTTTGCCAGTTTTCCCAGCTAAGGGTCTGGCCCAGTAGGGTACAGAGCTCTGAAGACATATATCTAGAGGCCACTGCATGGTATTGAGCCATGGGAAATACTTCTGGAATTTTTCTGTGCACAATGATCATGCACAGTGTACTCTGTAAACATGAAAGGCACTATTGGGAAACTGAAAAATTCTCTTTGCCTTGACCAAGGCCTTTTTTTAGGGGCAAAAACAATGCAGGTCTTTATATTTTTATCATCAGGCTCATTGCAATACTTTAGATTTTACCCTTGAGATGACAGTTTTCACGGCAGCTCCATGAGGCTGTATCACTTTATGCCAGCAGCTGTTTCTCTCACCTTCCCCTCATCCAGCAGCTGTTTCTGGGGAAATGGTGAACTTCAGCTTTGCCTGGAATAGTGTTAATGCCAAAACTGTTGGGAGGGTAGGTCTTAATTGCTCAGGCAAAGGCCAAGAGTTCAGATACTTCTGTGAGCTGTGTTTGAGTGTTGTTAGTTGGGTGAAAGAAAGGCATGAGGGAGATATAGCCAAGTCACAATGTGCAGTCTGGGTATGTCAGAACATTTCAGGGTGAAAAACATGTTTCACTTTTGTTAAAATTTTAAAAGTTTAATAATAAAAAAATAAGACAGTAAGTGACACAAAAAAGGCAAAGGGTTACAGATGTCTGGGTACCTGGCATTCTGCCACAAGGTGCACCTTGCTAACAAAGGATCTTCCCTTAAAAACAATAAGCTGTTGCATATTCATAAATCCTATACATGATTCAAACATTCCTTTCGACTTTAGGTGTTTCTGCTTAATTTCAGCTTCCCCCGCCATCATTCCATCTAGCAAAACAATCGTCCTGTGGCTCCATAGAGTCTCAAACTCCCTGATAACAGAGGCAATAAATTCTTCCTTTAGGTTTTTTGTTACAGTGTGCTTTCGCTTTAGGTTCTTAGCTAGCCTTTTGTTTTATGTGAGTTAGCAATTATAAGGGGTTTGCTTGAAATTATGGTTATGCTTTAGGATTTGCTGTATGTCTTCCCTAAGCATATCCTCCCCCCATTCCCTATAATGGTGCCTGTGTTTATTTGTATCAGCTTGTATTATATTTTGACTCGTACCCTAATTGCTATTCAATCAGTTAAATGTCAATTCCTTTTACTTATTAGCTAGCTACTTCTTAAAGACTCTCCTATTGGCCCCCAGGTGCCTGTCTTCTCCCTAACCTCCTCCTTTCCCAAATGTCAATCCCCTGTATTCCTATCCCTCTCCCCAGAACCTTCCCTATCAATCTTCAGTTACTCAATGTCCTATTTGTCCCCCTATTTGTGTATCATTCCCCTCCCCTGTTTCCCCTGATAAGTCTGTAAGATGTAAACCCTGCCTTGGACCCCTCCCCAGCTGTGCCCTCATGGGTTGTTTGTTCTGCACCACCCCTTCAATAAAACCCACTGTCTGACCCCTGCTCAGGGTCTTGGCCATCTGGCACACCTTCAATAACCACCTCAGCTTCAGCCCAGGACCCGCCTGGCCTCTGTGTCACCTCTGTGCCCTGAGGAGCAGCAGCTGAGGGGATCAGAGCTCCGGGGGGAAGGGTCGCTCACAGGGACCCCCTCCCAGAACCACGCACCGTAACAGTTCTTGGTGTTTGCTACTGTTATCTCCATCCAGATAGGATAATGTGAAGAATTTCTTGATTGTCTTTCCCAGTCTTTGAGCTAGTTACAAAAAGCATCGTACATCACATAGTTTCTATTTTAATATTATGCCATAGCCTAAAAACTGCATTTATCACACTACTAAAAGAGACTATATTCATAAAGCATAACTTTTCAACATAGCACATACAGTATTCATTTTAATATTTGTGAAAAGCCAATCATATAATATGTATTTATAACATCGGTATGTCCAAAGGATTTTGGATCTCTCCTAGGTCAAGGACATTGATGCTTTTGATCAGGGAAAGGAGAGCATTCTCTTACTTCTTCTGAGAATTTGATTTCTGTTTGAAAGTGATGTAGGTTGTTGGGATGAGCCAAGTTAGGAACTCTGGAAGGTGAAATCATTGTCCAGCAGAGGAAGGGTGGATTGCAGCACAAGCCAGTCTTCTCATCCAGCCACACCAGGATCTCTGCTTCCTGTTCCTGCCCAGTTCTGCAGCAGCCTGCAGCTCTGCTGGCACTGCTGTGCAGGAAGGAGCAATGCAGTGATGGATGGAAAGAGAGAAAACATCACCATGCTGGAGCAAGGATATTCAGGAACAGTATCTGTGAAAATGCAGAGTACTGCAACTAGTATTGGCAAGAGGCAGAACTAGTTGCAGATTTCTTAGGGAACATTGGAATTACTCAGTGCACTTTGGTCACGGTTGATCAGTTATCAATTAAGACTCCTTCAATTATCCTGTTTTCCACGGGAAGAAGATGTTCTGTCTTAAAAATACATTTAGAAGGAGTGAGGGGTTTTTTTGTCATTCATTGCACTCATCTAAGCTTTTGCCTAGTAGGGTAGAATCCATATTTTCTTTAGAATTCCTATTTGTTGCTATACTTTATGATCTAAAAATCCTTTCTAGATTCCCTCCATTTCCCTCTTCCTCCTTGTTCTTATGGGAACTGGGCAGTCCACTCATTAGAGCCAAAACAGGACCAAAGGAATGGATTCAGAAATGCAGGAGAGATAAGATGGGTGTCTCTCACATGCAGCAAGTGTGATAGAGCAGTAAGCAGATTGTCTGGGAAATAAATGTACTCAGAGAGTTTCCTGCTTCATTAAATTTAATCAGAGATATTTTTCAGGTTGCTTCAGAAGCAACAAGAAATGAATGGTGGCAGATGGCAGCGAGGCGTGGGCCTCCCACATGCTGCAAAATAGATTGCCAGCCAGTCTGCAGGACATGCTAAGGGAGGAAGAGCTCATGTGCCTCCTGTGACAAGGCAAAAGGTGGATGGCCTTTATGTAGACATGGATTTAGAAACCCCACAGTGCCAGCTTTGAGCCCCACAGGAGCGGGAAGTCTGTGCAATGCCCCAGCTGAGGGGAGTAAGGAATCATTTCAAAAGGGTCTCTGTTCTGTCACAGCAAGAATTGGAAGAAGCATGCCTGGGGTGTCTGTCATCAGGGGTTGTGAGATACCCACTGGGTAAGTTGATGGTGGCTTGCCCAACTCTGACGGGCTTGTAATTGTGTGTGCAGAGTTTGACATGGGTCAGCTTCTGCTGGAAGTGCTTTATAGTCGTCAATCTGCAGTGCTGTCCTTAACCCAAATATAGAATCACAGAATAGCTTGGCTTGAAGGCAACCTGAAAGCCCATCTTGTTCCAAACCCCTCCCATGTGCAGGGACACCCTCCACTAAACCAGGTTACTCTCAACCCTGTCCAACCTGGCCTTGAACACTTCCAGGAATGGGGCAGCCACAGGTTCTTTGAGTTGTACCCATATGGGGAAATCCTCACGGTGATGTGTCAGATAAAAGGAAGGGTATAAAGTCACAAATTAGTAGAAATATTAAAATGGCAAAGGATGTATAATTACAGCCCTCTGTGGACTTTTGCTCTCAAAAGGTTCCAAGAACTCTGCCCCTTGATTTTATTTGTTCAAGGACATTGTGCAAATAAGTTTCAACCTCCAAGTTATTAATAAGCTGACTGTATTGCATATGTTGCCCATTTGGTATCACTGTGGGGCTTTGTGACAAAGTGTTTTTAATCATGTGGCTTGTGCTCATAGAGCTGGGTGAGACCAAGTGAAGGAAGAGAAAGAGAACATGTCTACTCAAGAAGATGGTTGGTTCTTGGAGGAAAAGAGTGGAAAGAATTGATGTTATTTTAGGGGAAATCATAAACAAGAGTTCATTGGAAGAGACTTGCCAGCTCTTGTTTGCTTTCCTGGCTCTTTGAATCAGCAGTGTTGGTGCACATCCCCTGCAACTGAGCTAGTGCTGAGCTGTCACCTAAAGTTTTGCCACCTGTTTATGGTGCCACCAGTCACGTCACTACCTGTTTATTCTTTCCCAGCTGAGGTTAGGAAGATCATAACATCTGTCATATCTGCCATGTCAAACAAATCTGGGAATCATTTCAGTGCTCCTGTCTTTGACTCTGGTTGTTAAATAGGACTTTGTTAGTAGTGTGCTTTAGAGACCTCCAAAAGGCTAGTCAAGTTAAGAGGAAAAATTACCATAAACAAGCAAGTTACCCCTTCCTGTAAGCAAAATCAGGCTAGTTTCATCCTCACAGCTGGTCATGCCCACCAGTGTGCCCTGCTGGTTCTCATGTCAGCAGTTTGTACTCCAAGCTCTGCTCCACAGTGACAGCATCCCAGCCATTGGCAAATAGGAATCTGTTTAACTGTGAAGATTTTTTGATCACTGTGTTCTCTGTACTCTGACCCAAGTATTGTCAGATCTGGAGGTGTATCCCTGGCAGCCTCTCATGGTGAGCAGAAGTGGCCTCAAACATATTCACACTACCTAACTGCAGACATTTAACGTAGGTACCCTGGGAGAGAGGTGTGGTTTGAAGCACTGAAGGTGGGAGCAAAAGTAAAATGCCTAAAATTACCTCAATTAATTAACCATACACCAACTCCCTTCCATTAGTTGGCCCCCAGCCTGCACTACTCCAACAAGCCACGGCATTGCCACTCAAAGAGTTGTGAGTGCAGATGTGCAGCTCAGGGGTGGCAGTCCTCAACAATAAACAGCCTGCAAGTGCTTTTAAGAGATGAGCCTAAACCTTTAATTTTTCTACTGCAAGACATACATGGGAGGAGAATTCCTGTGTGCAAACATGGGCACCAAGAAATTGATAGATATCCAAACCCTGAGCTGCCCCTGTGCTGCCCTTGGGAGGATGTTGAAGAGCTCAGTCTCCTCCACACTCCACACACCAAGTGGCCTCAGCTGCTCCTCAGACGGCTTCTCCAGACCCTTCCCCATCCTCATGGCCTCCTTTGGATGCTCTCCAATGCCTTAATGTCTTTTTTATATTGCACATAGGACTTGAGGTGAGGCCACCCCAATGCAGAGCAGAGCAGGACAATCTCTGTGCTGGGCCTGGTGCCCCCCAGGACAGTTCTGTCTTGGCTCAGCTTCTGGTGGAGCATTCAGGTACAGTGTATTGATCTCTTGGAGTAAGTCTGAGGAAGGATGGAGCAAATCACCACTTACACTTGCTTGCTCCAAACCCCATCCTACCTGGCCTTGGACACTTCCAGGGATCCAAGGGCAGCCACAGCTTCTCTGAGCAGCCTGTTCCAGGGCCTCACCACCCTCACAATCAAGAATTTCTTCCTAATACCCAATCTCTATTCATCCTTTTTCAGCCAGTCCTCCTTTCCTGTCACTCCAGGACCTTGTCCAAAAGCCCTCTCCAGCTCTCTTGGAGCCCCTTTAAGGCACTGGAAGAGGCTCTGAGGTCTCCCTGGAGTCTTCTTTTCCCCAGGCTGAACACCCTCAGCTCTCCCAGACTGTCTTCAGAGCAGAGGGACTCCAGCCCCTGGAGCATCTCCCTGGCTCCCTTCCTCTCTGCTCCTGTTCAGCTTCTGGCTTCAAGCTTTGGGTATCTCCACTGAAGGGTGTTCCCAGGAAACCCACAGCTCTTGTTTGGAAAAATCTTGGAAAACCTGTCTGTCTCTGTCCAAGCAATGTCCTCCTGCTGCCGCTGCCTGCCCTCTCCAAGGGGCCGTTCATGGGGCACCTGGCTCTGAGCAGAAGCCGATACTTAGATCCTGCTCCCAAAGGCAGGCTGCTGCAGGGATAGACTGCCTGACATGAGCAGTGTTGAATTGCAGTCAGGCCCCTGCAGGAATGCAGGAATGGGCCAGTAGGACCAGTTCAGATACCCTAGGCGAAAGCAGGAGCCCTTGGCAGTCTTTTGAGCAGAGAGGTCAAGTTAATATCACAGCACACCTTTGCCGGATGGAAGGTACCTGAAAGTGCAGTCTGGGAGCTAACTGGATATGATTTTCCCATCTGTTCTGTATTTTTTCATTCTTTGTTTGTTCCCTCTCACCAGCTGGGCCTAACCTGCTGGAGAAACATCAGGGTTTGGATGCTGGAGGGTGAGAGTGAAGCCCAGATGAGCCAGACTTTCCCTGGGGTGGCTCAGATAGTCTGTTTGGTTCATTTAAAGCCCTTGGATGGGTGATGAAGTTCAAATACCCCTCTGGAGGGAAGACAGTGCTCCACAAAGCCCACATAGCAGGTCTTCAGCATGTGTTGCCTTAAGGGAAGTCTGGATGCTGAACAGGAGTTCTTGCAGCTCAAGGGTCAGGTCCTGTACAGCTGCTCAGACTGCCCATTCCAGTAAGAAACACAAATCCTTGCACCAGTTCACATACAAGGAAATCTTGTGAGCTCCAGGAGCTCCTCTGAGTTCAAAAAGGGTAATTTCATGGGCATGCAAGGAGTGATCCCTAAGGGTACCTGCTCACAGAAAGCTCACAGAAACCCAAAATGCTATCAGCTGTTTGCAGCACCAGTGCCAGGGTGTAGAATCACAGAACACAGAAGGGTTTGGGCTTGAAAGAACCTTAAAGCTCATCTTGTTCCATGACCCAGTAGGGTCCTGCCACATGGGACATGGGAGCCCCATGCCCCATCCAATCTGAACACTTCTAGAGATAAGGCAACCATGGCTTCTCTGGGCAACCTGTGCCAGAGCCTCCCCACCCTCACAGGGAGGAATTTCCTCCTAATACCCAATTTAAATCTTTCCTGGGTTAGTTTAAAAGCATTCCTTTTGTCCTATAACTGATTGCCCATGTAAAAAGTCCTGTCTCTCTTTTTTACTCTCCCCTTTAGGCACTGCAAGGGGCTCTAAGGTCCTCCTTGACCTTTCTCTTCCCCAGGCTGAACAGCCCCAGCTCTCCCAGCCTGGCTCCAAAGCAGAGTCCTTGAAGCGTCTCCATGGTCTCCTCTGGCCCTGTTTGAACTGGGGTAGATCCTTCTTGTGCTGAGGACCCCAGAGCTGGAGGCAGCTCTGCAGGTGGGATCTCACAAGGACAGAGCAGAGGGAGAGAATCCCCTCCTCTAACCAGAAGTCTGAACTCAGCCCATTCTGTATAACCAAAACAAACAAACCCATCAAAACCAACATTACCATGGATGCTCCCATGCAACCTTAGCATGAGAGCTCCAAAGTCACTCGTGTCCAGGTCCTGGTGAGTAGCTCAGGAGTGCAGCTCTGTGGACAGACTGCAGGATGCTGTGCTGTCAGTGCTACCTGCAGTTGCTGATAAGGACCAAAGCAAACTTCAGCCCTTGAACCTGCAAACTGACTCCCACTGCTTGGATCTTGCTTCAGCTCTGCTTTCCTCCCTCACTCATCCTCATTTGCCAGGTTAGGGATGAATACAGGACATGTGAGACAATGTAGAAAGTAAGGAGCTTTGGGCATGGCTCCAGTAGGGAGTGATGGATTGTGATGCATTAAAATGGGATTTATGCACTGCATTCAGATTTTTCCTACCAAAGACATGAGATTTTCTGAGCTGGACTCTGTGGTGGGCAGGGAAAGAACAGCAAGCACCCAAACTGATGGAAGAAAGGTCTCAGCATGAAGCTGGCAACAGCAGAGGGCACAAAGATAGTGCCAGCAGGGATTTGACATAGCATTGGACTACAAGTGATAGTTTTCATCTGAATTAAATCAAGTCAGAGTTTTTTTATTTCCCCCTTCTGACTGCTAAAAGGGTTCTTTATTATGATTTTTGAAAGGTTCTTAATGTTTCTCTCTACAAATTTGGCTTTTTTCTTAATATTTAAAATTTGGTGCCACTTCATGGATGCTGTGTTGTGATTTACTTTGTTATCCCAAGTAACAAAGCATCAAATACTCCAGGATCTATAGGATCAGTGTAGTCAGTCTTGCCTTTGATAAACTCTGAACCCCTGAGAAAATCTGTAGGATCATTTTACCCATTTCCTTTACAAATTCAACTTTTTTCCAGATACACTGTGGCTACTGAGTTGAATTGATTAGAAAATGACATCTGCATTTTGAGGTATTTGCATTCATCATTCAACTGGAATTAGGAAAGCCCATGAGTTATTACAGGTCCAAGTGAGCAGGTTCCTAGATCTGTTCTTTCAGTGCAGGAGGGTGAGATCCAGCTCCTGAAGAATTGAAATGTCTGCAGGCAGCTCTGATGCAGCTGCAGGAGGACAGTGTGCTTAGCTGGGTTTGAGTGCCAACAGTTGTATGTTGTTAGAGCTCACTCCTTTCTTACACACAAATCTCTAATTCTAACATTTGCTTATTTGAAATATCACTCATAATAACTTTGTTTACAGGTTTTGGGGCAGCACTGTTCTTCTCTGTGTGCATGTCAGTCACATTAGTGGTGTTTATCAGAAGAATGAACTGTGCTTTTCTTGCTCTTTTTTCCAAACTCTGGAGCAAACAGTGCCAATTTGTACAGTTATCTTTTAAGGGAAGTTATCTGTTTCAAAGGAAAGAAACACCCTGAGGAGAATAACTTAGTTCTTGAGGTGGTTTCACAGCAGCATAACTGAAGGGCTTGGGCTGGGTTGGATACCACACTTCTGGGTGGGGTGTCTGAAAACAGCCATGGTGGTGCTGAGAGCAGGAAGGACAGCTCAGTCCCCATGGTGTTTGCCTTAATCAGAGCTATGACCAGGAAAGCCTCACTGCTTCATAGAATCATAGATTCACAGAACATGAAATCATTAAGGTTGGAAAAGATGTTTAAGATCATCAAGTCAACCATTAACTCACCACTGCCTGCTCTAACCTATGTCCTCAAGTACTGCATCCGCAGGTCTTCTAAACCCCCAGAAATGGGGACTCCACCACTGCCCTGGGCAGGCTATGCCAGTGCTTTACAACCCTTTCTGTTAAGAAGTTTTCCCAATATCCAATCTAAACCTCCCCTTCCACAGCTTGAGGTTGATTCCCATTGTCCTGTCCCTGTTCCCTGGGAGCAGAGCCCAACTCCCACCGGCTGTCCCTTCCTGTCAGGAGTTGTGCAGAGCCAGAAGGTCCCCACTGAGCCTCCTTTTCTCCAGGCTGAGCACCCCCAAGCTCCCTTAGCTGCTCCTCATCAGACTTGTGCTCCAGAGCCTTCTCCAGCTCTGTTCCCTTTTCTGAATATGTTTGAGCACCTCAATGTTGTTCTTTTCTTCTTCCTCTCTCACACCCATTGGGCAGGTCAAGGAGCACTTGAGAGCTTATTCCTTTCATTTTTGTTTCTGAATAGGAAAAAAGCCACTCCTTTTGGAAGCACTGAGACTATTGTGGAAGAGATTGGTGAGTCGAGCCAAACCAGATTGTGGCTGCTGACATCTCCTATGCAGGCATTTGCTTCTGCCACTTCAGCCAAGAGCGATGGGGACTGCTCCTGGCTTTGCCATCTCATGCATGAATGTCTGCATACCCAACCAAGTATTCGGGATCCTTCTCAGCACCCAACGTCCTGCTCTAAGCAGCACTTGCATTACCCATCTGGCAAGTGAGCATTTGCCTGTGACCCACTTGTTTTTGAAGAAAGCAAACCTACAGTGAACCAAAGAGCTGTCTTTGGGCATTGGTTTCATGAGGCTTAATGCCCAGGGATGGTTCTCCTGAACACTGTGTCTGCAGAGCCCTGAAATGGGGTCAGTAGGATGGTCCCAGTGGCCTGGCAGATAACCCTGGAGACACATGGCTCTGTGGCTGGCACGTTTGGCACACAGCACCTGTCGTGTGTCCAAGGGTGGTCTCTGGCTGTGTGTGGGGCCACATGCAAAAAGAGAAGGGGTGGCAGTCCTCATCCTGACCAAAATCACCAGGGACTCCTGAGGCAGCAGATACCCTTAGTCTTGCCTTCCGTTTCCTTCTGTCACTCTCCTCCAGGCCAGCACACTCTATGGGTGCTGGATCCCTTCCCCAAACTTTTCCTGCTCAGCCTGATTTGCAAATATGTCACTAACTTCTAAATCAAATTTAACATTCTCTTACAAACTGCCCTTCCTCCATGTGAAAGCAGGAGGCTCAGAAACTGAGTTCCAATACTGCCCTCCACAAAACATTATTGGCAATTACTCCTGATGGAAGCTTTTGGAAGCTTTTATTGCTTCTGCCCACAAGCATAACAGGCATTTTTGATTAAAAAAAACCCTCAAATAATTAAATCTGAACTTCAATTATTTTTTTTTACCACAAATCTGTTGCCAAAATTGATTTGACCAGCTCTATAGCCACATAGTATTGTGCATGCTGAAGGGAGGGAAACCTTCCTAATTTTAGTTTTCTCTGTTATATCACACCCAGGTAAAACTGCTTTAGTAACTTCCTCATCCTGCAGATTTAAGTTTGGAAACCACAACTTATTTATATAGCACAGCTTATTTACATACCTCCTTCTGATGCTAAGCGTACACATATTTAACATAATCAGATGTGCAGCAGTTCACAGTGGGCTTGCTGACACCTGCACAGAGCTTACAGGGGTACAGCTCTCTCTGTTCAGCTTCCAGGGCAAGCAGTTCAGCAGAAATAGACACAGACCTGGGTGAGAGAAGGCACCAGTGACAGTCTGCTTCCAGGAGATATCACAAGTGATCACAGAAGATGATTCTCTGTGGGCTTCTTGCCTTGGCTGTTGCTTTTGTTGCCTCTCTTTCCTGTCTTTCCCTGCACTTCTGGATTCTGCTAAGATCAGCCACATTCTTAATGTGTCGGCAACTGCTGGCAGCTCCTCCTGGTGTTGGTGGCTCCTCGTGGGAGGTGTGTTGTGGGGCAGGAGAGGGCTGGGGATAGGGGAAGCTGTGGAGAGAGGGATGTGAAGGAACACAAGGGGATATTTTTCCTGTTAGTGTGGGGCAGGAGCTCTGACCCTATGGGAGAAGAGCTGAGGAAGTGGTGGTGTCACTTTCTCCCTGGGTGAAGGAGGTGTCTCATGAGTGATTGACAGAGAGGCTTCTGTCATTCACCTGGTGTCTGTGTGTCTGAGGGACGGGACAGTGGGTTGTCTGGGAATGTCCATGGAAATGGAGAGCTCATTCCCAGTGTGTGGTCCCTGGGTGGCAGCAGAGCCCGTGGTGAAGCCTGGAGTCTGTCCAGCATCCCTTGGCCTGCAGCGCGTTCTCGGTTATCTGAGCTATCTTCAGACAGTGTGCTGAGGGCTGCATTGAGGGGAGAGGGAAAGGGGTTTTCTTTTGCTGAGCCACTTCACAGTGTTAAAAACAGGGCAAGGAGACCTTCTCCTTTTTTACAGTGCCTTTATTGAGGACATCTTTGGGGTGGGGGCTCGAGGGGCTGTGCACACCACCACTGCTCCCACAGGGACACCGCGGAGGAGGAGATGAGGTTGATCCTGTTGCTCACACCACAGAGTCAGGGATTCTTTCCTCCAGGAGTTCCCAGGAATACCTGTTTTGGCTTGTAGAGTCCAGGGGTGTCTTTCTCTCTCAGTGCCTTTAGGTCATGGTGAGGAAGCAGAAAACTCTAGCAGACAGCTTGACAGCTGGCCGACTCAGTGGTGTCTTCTGTGGGCTCAGATTTGGTGTTGGCTCATTGTTTGAGGTATTATTCCACTTAATTGGACTTCCAGGAGAGCAATGCACCATGAGAGCTCTGAGGTCTTTTGCATTGGGCTGGGCCAGCAGCAGCTTCATGGACAGGTGAGGAGCAGCAGAGGCGGTACCCAGCAGGAGAGGAGGGGAACTTGGGATGCAGGAAACTGGGGATTACAGAACCCAGAACTGGGAATACAACAATGGGCTGGAAAACTGACAACTGGGAATACAGTCATAAACAGGTAAGCACAATCTCAACACATTCAAACATGTTTTGTAACATCTAACTTTGAATTTATTTATCTCAACAGCAGGCTCGGGGACGCAGAGTGAGCCAGGTTGATGGACCAGAGCTGAACACAGTCACAGAGAGTTCACCCAGCTCCAGAGTTTACTCTGATCCAAGTGACAGGAAAGGAAATACTGGCACTTATGGAAACCCAGTGTGGGTTCCTACTGCCAAGCAAGAAGGAGAAAAAGAAGAGTAAGGGGGATATAGGGTTTAAAGGAAAAGAAAGAAAGCTTTTTATGTTCTTCAGTTCTCCTTGGGATTTTATGTTTTTGTTTCAGTGGTGAGTGCTTATACAGTCTGAGAATGGTCCTGTAATCCACAGCTTGGGGGGATTGTTTCACACCTTCTAGTAGTGCTGTGTGCCCAGCATGATGCACAGTGCATAAAGGAATGTATATGTACATATAGATGTGTGTGTGTTTATCTAGAGAATCCTCTCCCACCTTCTCCAGCACAGCTTTAACACTTCTGCTGATTTCAAGGAAATAAGCACAGTTGAAGAAGCACTCTTATAGTTAGGTGTCCCCTATATATCACAAATTTATATACTTACATTAGCTGCCTACAGTACATTAGGACACTGTATATGTGTATATTATTATGTACCATTACCTCCATGTACTGACCTTGCTTTGGCTCTGCCAGGGAGGTCACACCAATGCTCTGTCATGGCAATTTAGACCTGACCCAGTCTCCAAGCATCAGGTTATACTGGCAGCTGAAATAACCTCTGTCAGGCATCCAAAACATCCAAAACATATAACTGGAGCCCTCTCCTCCGCAGCTGAAGTTCAGAGAAAAATAGGGAGCAGGGAGGAGAGATGCTCCTGCTTTTGGACATGGGACCCTGGTGAATTGTGTCAGCCCCTGCCCACCACATCAGGAAGAAGGTGAGACCTGCTTCCCCAGAGTGCTGCTGCTGGCAAAGCCATGTCCTGAGTCTCAACAGGGAGCCAAGGCCCATCCCTGCCACTCCATTCTCAGCTGGTTTCCAGGGCCAGGCAGATGCTCAGGCACCTTCCTGTCCGTCTTGAGCCCAGAGTAGAGTAGGGAAGTAGATTTAGAGAGTCTATCTCCCAGGAGCTGCTGAGCAGAGAGAAAGGTGTCCTTTTCTGTCAGGGCCACATGCAGCAGAAAGCAAGAACTCCTCATGCTTCCTGGTGCCAAGGGTTCTGTGCATGTGTCAGCCCCCTTTGGAGTCCTAAGCACTCACTGGACAGGCTCAGCCTTCCATAGCTGGGATGTCCCTCAGGAGTGGGCACCGAGTTCTGAATGCTGGAAAGGCCATTGACAACTGTTCTGCTGTGGCTGCTGCTTGTTGACAGCATGAACACAGCTCACTGTGCTGTCACAGCTCACTGCTGCAAGGTTCAGCTTGGGGGACTGAAGGCTTTGGGACTTCGCTGCAGTGACAAGATGAGCATTTCGGCTGGAGACATAAGTGTGCAAAGAGCTCTGGGATTAGTTTGTCCCAAAGCTGCTCTGCATTCCCCAGGTCTTGGGGGGCTGAACTGCTGCAACCTCAGCCCATGAGGTCTCACCTTGGTGAGACTGGTGACAGTGTACTTCTCTCCAATGGTGACACACTGTAGTTTCTCCTTTCTTTGGTTTGCAGCTGTTATCCCTCACTGACTGACTGGTTTGGTTTTGGTTTTTTTTCTTGCAGGCCTGAAGCAGCTGTTCAGCCTAAGACTGACACTGGTAAGAGCTGTGGCTGGTAAATGTCCCCACAGCACACACTGCCTGTTTTATATCACTGCATTGGCTGAAGAGGTGAGGTGGCCACACTGTGACACCTGTCTGCTCACAGTTGTGTCCATCTGTCATGTTCATGGATCAAGGAACTGCAGAATACAAGGGTTGGCCTGACATCCTGTATGAGATTATACAGCTGGACTGCATGCTTCATAAGAGAAGGTGGGATTTGGCTACAGAGAGCAAATGCCAGCCAATCCCTGGCTAAACATAAGCAGGCAGGTATGGGTCAGTGAGCTGGGTACCAGTCATAGCCAATCAGGTTCAAACGTGGAATCTTCTGAATGGCCTATATAAGAGGTGTGCCCGCCGCTAAAACACTCTCTGCTGCATGAAACCCCAGTGTCGTGTGGTCTCTCTGTATCCTCTGATTTCAACAGTCCTGAACCTCCAGCTGTGTTTTGCCTTGCATCGTATCTCCTGATGGGCTGGGGTCACAACTTCATGCGTCTTCCTGTCCAGTTTGTTCCTGCCTGGAGCTGCCAGAGGATAGGCTGCACCCACCTGCTGGCATTGCCCACCCCACAGGGCTCCTATTATATGAGATTGTTGGTTGGAGACAGATACATGACATGGTGGCTCACCAAGGGTCATCAACAAACAGCTCTGAGTTTATTGTGGTTGCCCCTTTTATAGGGGGTTTGAATTTCCTGGGCTTGGATAGCTGATTGGCTGGGGTCACTACCCGGCTCCTTTGCCTGTGGTATGTCTGCATTCTGGATTGAACATGATTTGCTGAGGTCCTGGTTTGAGTTCAAATCTATCCTATCATTGCTCACTCAGGGACTTGTTCTAAAATGAACTAGGCTGACTAAGCCTAGCTGGATTGGATTTTCTGTTATGGCCAGATTTATTTCTCCAGCTACAGACCCGGCTGGGCTGTGACAAGTTCCCATCTCAGCCCTAGGTTTGGGTGGTTCCATGGGTGTGATCTGTTCACCAGCTTCAGACTCTCTTGGTGCTGTCAAGTACAGTCTCCGTGAGAGCTTCAGAGCTGGCAGAGGATTTGTTTGGCTCAGGGCTTTCTGGAGCCACTCAGAACCAGCATTCCAGAAATGCTCTGTGTCATCATTGTTGTCCTCTGCCTTCAAGTGACATTGGCACTGAGTAGATACTTTCCTTCCTACCACGAAGGCCTGTCAGGGTTTGCTCCTGCTCCTCCTCCTCCCAGAGTCACTGCCTACATCCCACTCTTGCAGTCTTCAGACAGGTCTCATTCCTTTTTACTTGGGTCTCCTTCCCTTTTCCTTTCTGTTTCCCGATAGCTCCATCTTCCACAGTGTGTGGCAACAGCTTGCAGCAGTAATGCTCTGCATCCCTCCTGGAGGAGGCCTGTAGTGACCCCAGGGGTTTGGTGGGGTAGGGTGAGAATGGGATTGAGGTATCTTTAGAGGTTCCCATCCACCTGGGTGAGGGGACCATTTGGTGTTGCAATTCTATTGAAGCCAAGGCAAAAATTTTTGCTTGTGCCAAGGCCAGGCCAGGTACATTTGCTGTTTCTTGGGAATAAATATCTCAGGTTTTCAGGACAGCTGCAGACTCCATCCAACCAGGCACTCACTGACTGGAACTAGATGGCTCCACAGCAAGCCCTTCCCTGCTCCTCTCAGCAGCCATTGCTTTCCACCCAGCCCACGGCCCTGGCAGCCCATGGCCCTGGCAGCACCCCACGGCACTGTGAGAAGAGGTGATGCCAAAAAAGAGGAAGGCAGCATCTCAGGAAACACCGAAGCTCTGGCCTGGCCAGCCTCTTTGGCCCATTTGGTGCAGTGGCTGCCCGTCCCAGGCCATCCAAAGCTATCCCACAGCCTGGGACTGATTTAGCTGGGGCTGCCTGGTTGGCTTTTCTGGCTAAGAGGACAAAGGGTTTGTGTGAACACTGGTGGAATCAGGGCTGGACATGGTTCTCACTCTCAGGGTCCATCCCAAATCTGTCACCTTTGGCTCCATTCATGACTGTGAACAGAGAGCAGAGCCAGACTGTGCTGGGGCTGAGCCACACGACCTTCTTTAGAGCGTTTGTACCTGTTCAGTGGCTCTCCAAAGACCACCCCCCCCCCC